>JAHWFP010091802.1:1381-13049 GCA_023313725.1 Lithobius niger | reverse complement strand
CCCCCCCCCCTCCCAAGATGTATGCTCCCCATTCTTCCTCCAATATATTCTAACCTTTCCCCCACCCCAGTCGTATTTTTATAGTGAATCTTTTGAAGTGTCCCCCCATGGGCGGGTGGTGGGGGGCACTGTTATCCTGCTTCACCTCTTCTTTCCGATATCTGCACCAAACCCCCTTCTTTCGCCCGGTCTCTGCTGCATACAATGCACGCACACCCCAACCCACTTCTGCACCAACCCCCCTCCCGCCCCTCTACCTCAACCCGCCACCACTATTCTACCATGTTGAAGCTGCACATGCTAATGTTCATATTCAGGCTTCAAGGTTGTGTCAAAGCTATCCCTTCGAGAAACATGCTGCCCCGAAAAGCTTTCCGCTATATCAGCCGCCGGTGCCGCTGGTGCTGATGCTGGTGGTGATGAACCTCCCCAGCTGCTGCCTAGTGTCTACGCAATTATACACAGACAGATACTGAACAATGAAAGAGATTGAAGACACAAAAACTTACCGTGCTATAAAAAATTCAGCTACTTACCAATAATGACTAAAATTAAATTTGACGTACAACTTTATGACAATTATTTACCGGTACTTATTAATAGGCTACCGGACACCTTTTGGAGCCACTGCACTGTGACTGAGGTTAGCGCTCATGACATAGCAGCTGTCGATGCGCCACTAAGCCTCATCCTCCCTCCCCCATTTTCTCCCCGTTTGGAATGTTTGTAACTACAAAGAATTAAAAAAAAAATCGTGTTATTTGGATTAATGAGTAATGTTTTTTCAGGCAACGGTTTTACCTGACTTTTATATTTATTTATGATTTTATGATTGTTTTGATTTTTGCTCGCTTGTTCGTTCAACAATTTTTTTTTTGTACTTTGTTTGTAAGTGAGGTTTTTGGTCCGTTGTGCGTTTCGGTTGATTATTCCACATCACATACGAGCCAATGTATTTGCGGTGGATTGGCTGGATGCGGAAATAATAAAAAAAATTATAAAAAAGGTGCGTGGTTCCTGGTTGGCTTCGCAGTTGGTAAATATTGCAGACGCATTCATCTTCCTCGTTCAAGCCCAGCCACCAATATACACTAGAAATATGTGTATTACAGCAGCTTTTACGCAACCAGGTGCACATTCTCTACTGGCACCACGCAACCTGGTTACCAGGCAACAACGTGTAGCGCAGGCAAGTCACTTCCATCCCTTCCTGCATAATATTGTAACAAAACGCTCAAAGCGTGGAACTAAAAAAAAAATTGCAACCAGATAAGCATGAGGGGAATGAGGAGAAGGTGGCAGTTGCGAATGTGCACGCGGTTGCATGAAAACTTTTCTAATGTAAAAATTTCTACTGTGTCCGCAGCCTATCTTGAGTTCTCCGCAGAACGAACACAGATAATCGTTTGTACGTTTTCAGTGCCAGAGTGCCTTGTTGATATCCAAGATGGTTACAAAAACAATGGCGGCCATCGATCAAAGCCACCCCATCCAGGAACACGTAGCCGAACACAAAATACTTGCAGGACTAAATGGCTGGGTTTGAATGAGTTTCAGTGTTTGTAGTGTCAGTGGTTATTATTCATTTTTTGTGCTTGCCCCCCCCCCCCCCTATTGGGCGTGCGAGAAGACTTTGCTACATTCACTCAAACCTAGGTTGCGAAATATATTTACGTGTAGCACCTGAAGGATGAATTTTTATATCAGTGAATGCAATCTTAAATAGTAGCTCAAAATAGCGTTCAGAATAAGTTTCAACTGGTAGCTTCCTGGCTCCGTATTTCATTCGCATTGCTTCAGGTGTTTGACTGTGCCTAAGCTACCACAAAACAGTGTTTTGGACACCATTTTGGCCTGCCGTTTTGAATTTTGACAAAAGATTGTTAACCAGTTTGTGTTTAAAGTGTGCGCGGCCTATCTTGATTTCGCTGCAAAACGAAGACAGATAATCGATTGTACGTTTTTAGCAGCAGAGTGCCTTGTTGATATCCAATATGGTTACAAAAACAATGGCGGCCGTCGATTAAAGACGCTCCCTCCAGGAAGACGTAGCCGCTCATAAAATACTTACAGGACTCAAGATACGCCGCACGCACAATAATCAGATGAACAATCTTGAATGTGTACGCCAACATCATTTTTTGGAATCCATTTTGGTATGCAATTATCATTCTTTTTTAACAATTGTTCAGCATTATTTCGAAGAATATTTCTATTAGATTTCATTGGAATCACTTGGAATTCAAAATGACAGTCCAAAATAGCGTCCAAAAATGGTTTTTGGCCTATATCTTCTAAATCGTTTACAGAGTGAACACAGATTGATTTGGAACAAACACAACAACATTTATTAGAAAAGGCTCCATTAAACTTTCTTGAGAATTGAAGATGTAGGACGAAAATGGCGTCCAAAAAACTATTTATGGCATTTATAACCATAAATCGCTTTTTGGACGCCATTTTCGACCGCCATCTTGAATTCTCACGACAGTTGAGTGGGACCTTTGCTGATGAATGTTATTATGCGTTTTTAAATCAGTTTGTGTTCACTCTATAAACAATTTAGAAGAGATAAACCAAAAACCAATTTTAGGCGCTATTTTGTTGGACTATCATTTTGGGTTATTAGCAACAGGTAACAAATCAAGAACTTACGTCTTTTTGCCTCATTCACCTTATGGATAGGGCAGACGACTTGCCGGCTGCCTAACACCATCAGGATGCCATGCGAGAATTTGAGAAATAATGACGCGTAGTGAGCGCGTCACGTTGGAGAGGGAGGATTGGATGCGAAGTACGTCGTAGATTTTAGAATATGCACAGGCTGGCCGGACGGTCCTTTGCGTAATACTCCCTAGATGCCATGTCAGAAGTGAATCACGATGGGGAGGGGGGGGGGGGGGGGGGGAGGTAAAAGGGTTACGTCCCGTTTCGCCAAATCCCGTTTCACCAAATATCGTTCACGAAATTTTAGGCACACGAAACATTTAAAACATTTAAACACGAACATTTATAACGTGATAATGGTCAGACATTTATATAAACAAAAAACACCCGTTTTTCAGAATCCCATTTTGCAAAATAACTTGTTTCAAATTACCGCGCTTGCTGAGGCTAAACACATAACATCAGAAACCACACAACTAACCAAAAATTACTTCCAATTAGGCATGCCTCTTTAACTTCTGCAATTTTAAATTTTTGAAGAATATTTTGATTCTGAGAAATGGGATTCTGCAAAACGGGAATTTCCATTTGGAAATGTTTAACCCTCACGTGCATAACTAACTATTCTTAAAATAGACCCTTGGCATTGACGTAGTGACGACCAAGCATTCTAACAATTATATTTAAAGCGCACGTTTTTCCGTCGGTATTGTCAGTTTTCAAAATGCTAATAAATCAACTGTGCTTATTCTGCCACTAATTGTGTCTGTTAAATGTTTCCCTTTTAAAGCCCCATTACAAAGAAATAAGGTATTAAATTTCGTGTACATAAAATTTTGTCAAATTCGTTTTGGCGAAACGGGGATTTGGTGAAACGGGATTTGGCGAAACGGGAGTTCACAGGTAAGAGTGCATCGTAGGTACGGCCGGGTGGGGGGGGCCCCATGAGGATAAGAGAGCGGAAGATCTGTGATTGTATGCTTTGTTTAGGGGAGCGGAGGGAAGGCCGGATCAAGGGGTTGGGGTGTTTGGGTACTGAAGCACCGGGTCCGGGCTACAGGCCGAAAGGGTGTCTCACGGTCATGCCAAAAATAAAAAAAAGGTAATATTTTAAATTAAAAAAATAAATTACTTTTACTGTTTTTACCAAAAAAATATTGTTCCAAAAAAAAAGTTCCCTTCTCCTGGATGGCGGAGGGGGGGGGGGAGAAGGGAGGGAACAGGGCCACAATAAATCTTAAGCAGCAGGCCTCTACGAGGCTTAATCCGGCCCTGAATTGGGGAAAAAGTACATCGTAGCAAAGATGCATCGTAGTAAATGGAGAAAAGAAACATGGCAGCAGGAAGAGAACCGGTGTTGGGGTGAAGCGATTGTCTAGTATAGGTACTTCGAAATGGCTGGAACATCTGTGTTTCCTGGTTCTTTGGTGTGTAAACCAAACAGGGACGACGCTAGAATCGCTTTACTTGGGAGGCGGCAGTGGGGCAGGCTATTTTAGCCAGGGGGGGGGGACGAACCAAAAAATTCTCCTTTTGCGGGTCTCCCCTCCCCCTCCCCCGTCCTCCCCCCCCCCAATTAAAAATACCACTTTTGCGTTCTCTGTCTTACACCCAACGTTCTTAACTGTTTCCTACCCCATTTTGGGGGGGAATATTTTTATATCCAGTTCTGATTTTACAAGTCTGACAGTAAAAACTAGTTCCTTATTGATATGACCTGAAGCACTTCCTGTCGCTGGCGTAATTTTCTTAATAAGTAACCAGAATTGTCTTCTTTTATACGTTTGATTTTGATCTGATGGGGGTGGGGGGCGAAAATTTAGGGGGCCAGCGCCCCTTCTCGCCCCCCCCCCCCCTTAGCGGGGTCCCTGAAACCAATAACATGAATTTGATGTAGTAACTGCTCATGAAGCTTGTTATTACAACTTTCATGTCTATAAGACACCATAACAAAGGAATCAAAGACGGTACTAATAACACGTCTACAGTCAGGAATCTAAATTATGTAGGCCTACCCTGGCCTATCAGTCTTTTTATGCATGCCTGTAATGGAATCAAAGCTTTGTCCACCTAAGGATTATTAATTTCAGAACCCGTATGAGTGCAACTCTGATTCAGCTAAGTGCAAGTATTGATTCAAAGCTGGTATTTTATTAATAATAAGGACCATAAGGTAGTTCTTGTGAGAATGTCAGTTCTGGGGCGCCTTTTATTGCCAATTTTTGTTAATAAAAACGGTAATTTCACCCAATAAAACTAATTCAGTTGGATTTTGTTACATTTAATTTATTAGTGATTTTCTTTATCTCTTATTAGTTTACAATAACGTCATCTTGAGCCACGAGTTCTCGATACATGACTTCATCTTCAATGGATCTCTTTCCGAAAGGCCAGCTGATGCAGTTGGTTGGTCTGATGCATCGGACGATGGCCAGATTTCCTTTCAGAGTTCCCAGTGCTCCATCCAGGGCGCTCAAACCGGGAACGTACAGAGGAATGTCGTTGACCTTTTTGATGGAATCTTGAATCTTTCCCAGTGCAGTGTAACCATCGTTAGCCTGCGAGAAAAAGAGTTTGTGATATCTATATTATTACTGCTAACAGAAACGTGAATCATAGTACTGTTGTGTGCACGGCGTATCTTGAGTCCTGCAAGTATTTCATACATCTTCCTGGAGGGGCCGACTTTAGTCGATGGCCGCCATTGTTTTTGTTACCGTCTTGGATATCAACAAGGCACTCTGCGACCAAAAACGTACAATCGATTATCTGTGTTCGTTCAATGGAGAACTCAAGATAGGCCGTAGACACTATAACTACATGGAACGTACAGGATTCAAGAAAACATTCATATTCTAATTTGAGAAAGAATGCATTGTAGGAGCTGAAATTAGGTTTCATAGACGGTTGACGTCATCAACCCCAGCGCTGTAATGATAATCTACAATTTTAAATATTCCTGCGGTGGTGTCACAAAATGAAATGAATAAAATCGATTCATCAGGTTCTACACATACTATATAAAATATTGATCTAGACCTCTATTGTGCGCGCAGAGTATCTTGAGTTCTGCAGGTATTTTATGAGCGGCTACATCTTCCTGGAGGGAGCGGCTTTAAGCGACGGCCGCCATTGTTTTTGTAACCATCTAGGATATTAACAAGGTGCTCTGCTATCGAAAACATACAATCGATTATCTGTATTCGTTCTGGGAAGAACTCTAGATAGACCGCAGACACTACAATGAATTTTTAAGTACAGTATATTTGACAACCGGGTTGGGGGGGGGGAGGGGGCAGCCCCTTTGATTTTTTTCCTTTTTTGTGTCGCTCCTTTTCCCCCTGTCTATTGTTGAATTTTAAATTAGAGTTTATAGGCTTCTGCTGGTTTTTATTTTTCATTTTAATAGAAAAATTCCCATTGCCAACTTATTACGCAAAATTGTTACATAATTGTCTAATTGATATGGACGTTTTTAAAATGTTGGAAGTATATTTAAGCCACGCTTGTTATCCAGTCTGATGACATTCACGTTTAATGAATGAATCGTTCAGAAAGTGTCATTTAATTCCTCGGTCTTTGGCTGTAAAGGACATTTTAAATATTTTCCTGTTTTACGTGTGTAAGCCAAGAAAAGACCACATATTGTATCTGCTGGCCAACATTTCACAATGTTTCCATATACTCTAATAATGAATAGCTTGAATAGACTCAGTTTTTCAAAAGTGTTAGGCAAACAATATAATTTATTGTATATCAAATCGGGCAACCACATAAACTATAGGAGTAAAATCGGAAAATGCAACGAGTGGTGGCATTTTTTTTAGGAGAAGCTAACAATTTTTTTCAAACAAGAAACATGGGAAGAAGCAAGATATAAACGTTACCAAAATTTACTTCATAATTTTGAAATCGCGGAAGTGAGCTGCCATCTTGGAAAAAAAAGACGCCAGTGACAGTTTTTCTAATATTTTTAACATCTCGGCTTCTGCCAAAGCCGTTTTTCTTTCTTTTTTTTTTACACCAAATAAACCATGTGTTTCTTGGTTGGCGACACGGTTCAATCTCTCACCCTCTTGGTTTGTAGATCAACCTTTTAAGAAATCGATTTTACATTGTTTTCTACACCTGTGAGGCTCCCTTTTCGTCACTATGCTTAGCAATATCGTCTTGAATAGGCGTCGCATACAGCATGATGGTAAACAGGTTATATTGTGCCAAAGACTTATAGCACGGTCATCAGAGTTCATTACCTCGTATTTCATCGAAGGCCTAACACAGGGTTGGATTGAGAGGGTTAGGGCCTTCCCGGGAATGCACTGCAGGGGCTCGGGGCGTCGCCCGGGAAAAGAGTGGCCCTGGGGAAGAAACGCAGGCTTGCATATTTTTAAGAAATCTAAATCTAAATCTATTCGTCATCTGCGTGAATTTGAAACTTATGAACCGCATTTTTCGTACAAATTAATTAAAAATTTTCCGAAAAAAAATGTTTTTGAAGCAAGAGCCTGCCGTAGTGTGGGAAAGGGGGTTCCTGTGGGAGGGGGGAGCCATACCAGAATAAGACACGTTTTCCTGCTATTATCAGATGGAATTTTTATTAAACTTTACTTAAAAACACTATTTCTTTAGACAATGGGTTTCTGTAATTGGGGGAGTGGGGATGGATTGAGCCGCGTAAATTAGCATATTTTTAAGAAACCAGCATGAATCTGAAACGTTTTTCTGCAACCTGGGAGACGCAACTTTCATTCGAAATCTTTTCAAATTTTTCAAATAAATTGGTTTTCTTTTTTGAAACAAGGGCCTCCCGTAGTGGGGGCCTTCCCCCTGATCCCAGGGTTCCAATCTAGACACGCTAGTGTGTCGCGTCAAGTTAGGCAACAATCATCACAACAAACATCACATCAATTCAATTGTCGAGGTTGTAAACCATTGTAGCGCGGCGCCATAGCGTCAGTGTCTTATATCTTGAAGCATAGTTGGGCACATTTCAGGTACTTGGGGAAAAATAATAATGCGTTACAAACGCTTAAATTGTGTCGAAATCGAGAGCAATGACCCACCTGGCAAAAATTAACTCGTGTTGGAATACCAGCTAAGATCGTGCCAGCTAAACTCGTGTTCGGAACTTGGCGGCCCTTTTTACCAGCTTTGGTTTTTGTAAGGTACTTACCACATCTGCAATGGCGAATGGACTTGTGAAGTCTCCATTGGTAAAAAGTGTGATCAAACTCTTCAAGCTGACCAAAATAGCTTTTCCTGCTTCCCCGGCCGAGGACAATAGATCCGTCCATTTGGACATGTCCAACAAACTGTTAAGCGCGTCGATGCTGTCATTCAACGAATCTAAGGGTACCTTGAATGTGGAAGGAATAAGCTTGCTGAGAGAGTCCGGAATTTTGATCTTGGGAATTGGACCATCTGCAGCCAATGCACCGGAGACGCAGGCCAAGAGAGTCAAAGCCAAGAAAACCTTCATGGTGGTGATGAGTTGTATTTTTGAAGCTGAAAAACATAGTGCGTGAATTTAGTAAATAGGGACGAAATAAAAGAGCATACTGCCATCGCAACATTTGGGATATTTAGTGATTTGGAGTATTCCTAAACTCGACGTTATACAAATAAATTTCGTTTTTTTCAGCTGTATATATACAAAAAATATAATTTTCCACCCAATTTACTATTCAATTTCGAGTTGGTCACACTCGACTTACTCACTGTTTCCTTTTGCGGGGGGGTTGACCCTCCTGAATGTTATTGGTGTCGGCGGCCACTTACGGTCCGGCACTTCCTTGTTGATTGTTGCCATCTTGATGGTTTTCGTCGTCGTTTCCATCTTCCGCATGACATTGTGCGTCAATTGGGCGATAAGTCTGTCCTCCTGTCCGGTGTTTTTCATTTTTTGCAGGAGGTACAGATGTATGACAAGATTTAGATTAGGGGTTTGAATAACATCTCTGTAATGTGTGGTGCAGTGGCAACCCGGACCACTGCACTGTGACTGAGGTTGGCGCTAATGACCAAGCTGTCGACGCGCCATTAAGCCTCATCTCCCCCCCCCATTCAATTTTGCTGAACTTCTCTAATTTTAGAACTAGTAACCAGATGAAAAAATAAGGATATAATTTTCTTAATAAATTACTCCACTCCAATCCAGACTTTCTTACTTTTTCATCCATTTTATTTTCGAATCACTTAACCAACGTGTAAAAGGCCTACTCCAACCATTAGTATAACCAAGAATTTATAGGATTTGGGAGGAGAATTTGTAACTCTAAAAACATGTTGTAACTCTTGTAACTCTTGTGTAACATTTGTAACTCTGAAACATGTTAGATTCGTCCCTATTAGTTCAGTTCGAGCTTTCAGAGGGCGCCATGTGTTTTATCTGGTAATTTTTGCTCATTTTTTACCCCAAATCTAAAGTAAACTAAATTACAACTAAGCTAGGCTGAATAATAATTAAAAATAAGCTAGTTTCGTTTAGTTTAGTTTAATTTTAGGCTAAAAACTGAGTAGAAATTCCCACATAAAACACGTGGCGCCCTCTATAAACTAAGACTGAACTAACGTGAATGTATCCAAGACGTTTCAGTATAGGTCTCAGTCACAAATTCTCCTCCCAACCCTATAAATTCTTGGTACAACCAACAATTTTTTAGGGTTGTGGAGGAGAAATTGGAAACCAAATTCAGTTACATCCGAGTTTTCAGAGGGCGCCACTAGTTCCATCTGGTAATTTTTGCTCATTTTCAGCCCAAATGTAAAGTAAATTAAATTACAATTAAGCCATTGTTTCTCAAACTGTGGGTCGCGAATAGGTTGTCAATGTCAGTATACCAGCAATTGAAACGCTAGAGTTGAGATATCATTCGTCATAATTTTATTTTTCGTGAACTTGTTACCTCAGATGATTTTGAGGCGTCAGGCTTCGAGTTACAAAATGATCCATTTTTATCAGCATCGAAACAGTACAGCTGAATTTATATCGAGGCTGACATTCTATTGATGATGCTGCCATATTCTGTTCAGGTAGGGAAAATATGTGTAATCTCTGGACTGGAGCACATGCATAATAGAGAAGTGACATTTGCGCTTATTGGTTCCAAGTATGGTTTTTGGAGGGCATAACTACAAGGTGCACTACATAAAAATGGTGGGAAAAACAACGGAAGAACGGATTTCTTAGGCTTGAAATAACGTTGTTTTATCCAACAACAAAAATCGTGCGTTTTAGGTCTACGAAATCACTCTACACAGCATCGGCTTCAGTATGACGCCCTTCTGTTTCTCTCTGCAGTGCCCCTTGCAGCTAAGCCATAAAGGCTCCAGAAAAGAGTTACATACAATAACACTACGTCGTGTCACTGCTCTGTAATATTAAGACAATATGAACATAACAAAACGGACAGTGTCATTTTGTTTCATACTGCTTTCTCAATTGAAGCAATATTTTTTCACTCATTGAACTATCTTCAGACTCAACATTGAAACTTCACTTCAGATCAAAGGAACGGCAAGAATTCTGTGCTTTGGTACAAACAAAAGTACAATGATTTGGGCACGACGTGCCATTGATGCACTGGTTCCATTTGCATCTTCTTAACTATAGGTGTTCCTGGGTTTTCCTATTTAGTGGGATTGAAGATAAAGTTCATAACCGACTGATGACTGTCGAAAATGAGCTAAGATTACAATTAACAAATATTGTGCCAAATTTGGAGCAGTTGTGCTCAGAAAACAAACACATTGCTCAAACAAAAAATAGTAAATTTTTTGTTCCCTATCTATAATTACAACGCACCCATATTTGTGTTACCAATGTGGATAGGTCACGACCCGTCTCCAGTGGTCGCGGTTTAAAAAAGTTTGAGAACACTGAACTAAGCTAAACTAAATAATAATTAAATACAAGCCAGTTTAGTTTAATTTTAGGATGAAAACTGAGTAGAAACTAACACATAAAAACCTCATGGCGCCCTCTATAAACTTAGACGGAACTAATAGGAATGAATCAAAGATGTTTGAGTAGGGGGTCTCAGTCACAAATTCTCCTCTTCAATCTTGTAAATTCTTGGTACAACTTAGCCATTCCCCGTGTGGTCCTCTTGAATTTACTTTCAGGCCTCTAAATCTTGGGATGTTTTTTTTTATAATTTTGACGAGCCTTGTGTGGCTCAATTTTGAACATTACCAGATTTTTTAGAGAAGAAGAAATCTGGTAAAGGGAGGTGCCAGCCCGGGGATCTGAAATCTGCAATCATCGTCGGGGCCGAAAGATTGTCCAGAATTAGCCAGAATACATCCCATAGCCGCTGAAGGAGCATGGTAGTCTCTCACGCTACCCTGGCTGGCAGTCCTGGTTGGAACTTTGCCAAAGTCCCCTCTCAAGGGGTTCGACCAGATCCACAATCCTCCAGCAACCAGGCTGCGCTGTCCCCACGATGCCCATAAATACATGACCACGAATAGATTTGCAAACAAGGAAAAAGTTTGCTGATTCGCACATTTTAAGTCATTCAATGCCAAACAGATGTTTTTCTGTTATTTGACAGATTTTTACGCATTCAACTCACCTATCAGCTGTTGCTATACGGCTTAAGTCTTTGAATACATAAATTTTTCTTTACAGACAAGGAAAAAGTTTGCTAACTCGCACATTTTAAGTCATTCAATGCCAAAGAGATGTTTTTTCTGTTATTTGACAGATTTTTAACGTATTCAACTCACCTATCAGCTGTAAGTACTTGGCAGTCTAACCTACAGCTTGCTATACGGCTTAAGACTTTGAATAAATACATTTTTCTTTACAAATAAGGAAAAAATTTGCTAACTCGAACATTTTAAGTCATCCATTGCCAAAACAGATGTCTTTCTGTAATTTGACTGATATTTAACGTATTCAACTCGCAAATCTGCTGTAATTATTTAGTAGTTTAACCTGCAGCATGCTATACGGCTTATATTAGGCCTTTGAATAAATAAATTTTTCTTTACAGAC
>JAHWFP010091801.1:20667-37677 GCA_023313725.1 Lithobius niger | reverse complement strand
GCGTACGCCCTTGGTAGGCACCATCCATCCGTATCTAGGCTTAAATACTAAATATTAGTATTAGTATTAGTATTAGTATGAAACACTTTAAAAGACTTACCCAACCCTAGTTTTGCATCAAAATAGCGCCGGCAACAGTTGCATAGGTCGACTGAATGTTGCAAGAGGTCATCCCAGTTGCGACACGATTTCGTATTCGGTCAAAGCTATACAAATGTTGTAGACGACATTATTTCCGTGGCTATGATAAAAAAATAAAGAGAATATAGGCCCTTTGAGATTAAAAGTACATTTATCCCGATGTGACGAGTTCAACTGACTACTTCATAAACGAGTTTAAAGTACATTTGTAATCGAAAAATTGTACAGCCTTACACTCGGAATTTATTACCTTTCTTCGCTCACGGGATTATTAAAAGTTATTCAGGATTTGCAACTAAGGCGCGAAGCAGCTTCCATTTCCCTACACAAACAAGTCGACCGTGACGTCATTTCCGTGGTCGCGATCAACAGCAACAATGAGAGAAAAGCAGAATTGTATGCATTCAATTTATGATAAGTAGCAACAAGATTCAGCTTTAAAATATGGAGGCAATTACAGTAGGCACCTTATTATAGATATCGAGATAATACATTTTTTTTAAAGTGGTGGACGTCTCCATGGTACACAAATTTAAAAAATTTCGCCTTCAAACACAACATGATTTATGATCTAACTGATTCGCTGCTCTCAAGGTTTGCTTTGGCACAAGTGAAACCCCGGAGAAAACCCAAACGCTCTTCTCAATTTCTAAACCATTATCAAGATTTATCAGGATTAAACACGCCTATCGAACCTTTGAAATAACCTACTTGACTGTATACAATCGTTTTTACGTTCTGGATCGCTCTACTGCAATAGAAAATAGGCGACGTAGTTAGGGGTATTCCATTGGTTAAAATAAACCGGTCTTTTAATATAAATATGCACAAATCGCTGTAAATTACTGTATATAAGAAGAAAACAAGCCAAACAGCGAAAATCATACACTAAAAATAACGCAGTAGAGTAAGCCACCTTTATGCACTTACGTTTCAGTGGAGTGGCTCAAGAGAGCATGTGCAGAGATGCGCAAACGACCCTCGCGTGGAACTATGGGAAAAAACGCGATACATAGCATTAAGCGACAGCCTAGAATGGCTGGATAAGACAATTGCAAATCCCAACTAACACTACCCCCGTGACCGAACAGTATGAACAGGTAAGAACGGCTATACTTCCAATAACGATGAGAATATACCTTCATACTTTTATAACCAATGGGAAGCCAGGAAACGGCAGCCACCAGGCAATCACGCCTCCTTAACAACGATTAAACGACCACACGGTATTTTATCAGATTAAACGGTCAGCCTCATCCCTCCATCTTGGTTTTTACGATCGACTCACCTGATTGATACCTTGTTTTCCGCAGTATAACGAACGTTTGCAAGAACTGCATTTGGTGGGCTAAACCAATTTCTAAACGTATACGATGTACCTGATAGCCAAATGACACATTATATGAATTTCCGGCGACGTGATCTTAATCTTTGGTTACCATGGTGACAGAAGATGGGCAGCCAAGCGCGTGAGGCCGCTCTCGTTAGGTTAGGCCAGGGTTATACACAGTACTGGCCGGATCTTGGATGAAAAATAGCATTACGAGACTGGGTTGGCAATATGGCCGCCGAAAACGCCACTTACGCGATGATTCGTTATGTTGCCTCGTTCTGTCAACCGAGGGCGACACCGTCCGTACAAAAATGCCAACGTTCCTTCCCTTGCAACACTTTCTGGATACACGAAAGTGTCGCTTTTTCCCTCCCCAAGCACAGAGAAATAGCTTAACTGTGGCTGAGTGATAGCTTAAAAACGATTTAAAAACACCTCAATAATCTGTGACGCAAATCTACGTAAAATTAAAATTATATTTTGAAAACCGCCACTATATGCCAATAGATGTCGCGACTCACCATACAAAAATTCACCGATACGATTTACCAATTCCCGAACAGACCTCAAGAAATGGGACGGTCCTGGCGTCCATTTTGTATACCCCCTCTAATTCGTTGTAGATCGGGCCAGTTAGTTTACTAGCCATGGTCAGGCCTAACGCCGCTACTATATGCGTAACGGTGAACGCAACCCACAGTACATCAATATTACGCAGTATTTGAATTAACCGGAAATGGTACAAAATAAATTAATAATAATTATCGTAAAACTTAGTATTGTTATGGAGCATATTTTATTTTAAATCTAAGAAACAACATTTTCATTAAAACTAAAATACATATTTACTTTGGTGAAGTGCTCTGACAAGCTACTGCGTCTATCACGGCGTTTACTTTCGGTTTTGGTAAATTTGTGACGGATCGTAAGGGAAACAAACTGCTTTATTTATGAAGGCGGCGGTAGAAAATACCTATCCTATAAACACTAAACGAACCAGTAACTACATCTGGCAACAATTTGTACACTTTCATCATTTCGTGCATACAGGAATTTTGCATTCAAGCAAGAAGCCACTGCTGTATTACGCAAGTTGAAGTGATGTTTAAAGGAGACGGTATATTCTCGTTTCAAATACAACTCGAGCGTAGTTTAAGTATCGATAAATTTTCTCAATCACGAGTTGCATTCCGAAGTTGAACAAAAATCCGAGCGCTTGCGCGAGGTGTTTTTATCAGCTTGGGAATGTAACGATTGGTTGAGAAAATTTATCGATAAAAAACTACGCTCTCGTGATATTACTACTGAAAAAATTCATACGCTATCATTTTGGGTTAAACCACCAGTTTGAGTTCATACTTGGCATGCACGTGGGCCTGGGTTGTAGTGCAATTTTCAGATTCTTTTTCTGGTAATAGGGAACACAATTCGTCGTGGTTTTATGCCGTGCCCATCATTACTGGCAAAACCAAAAAATACTGTAACTGCAAATACGATACCCAAAAGAAGGATGCGAAAAAGTCTATTACGAAAGTAGCTCTACCTGATTACAACAGTATGACAAACGTAGGACTTACGAGGCGTTGTGAGTCACGCTAAAGTGTAAAAACAGGTTTACATCACTTTTGGTACAACTGCGCCGGACATCTAGCAGTGGTCGCCATCTTGTGAGCGTCTTCGACGCCAGTGCAACGAAGTGACGTCACACACATCCTTCAGTCATTATGTGATGAAAGCTTAGCGTATTCGTAAAGTGCTGTTATTTTCAGGAAATTTCACTTTTTAAAATCATTGAATCCTAAATTAAATTAACTGAACAAAAAACGGCATTAGAGCTCGTATCCCCATACACACAGCTGTGACGGTGCACGAATAAAAATGGATTACAGTTTAGAGTTCACTCGATCGCAACGACCTATAATTCGAACTCCAATTCCAGGGAACAAGGACTGTTTTTACTCAGTGGTTATGTCAGAAAGTGAACGCAGTTTGTGTTTGAAAAATATAATGTTTGTGTGCAATTAATTTGCGTGTTATACAGGCTTTTTTTTTTAATAATTGTCCGTGTTTGTTGTTTTATATTTTAAGTGTGGTTTCTGTGAGTGGCTATATGTGCAGTTTGCGTGGATTCGTAATTTGTGAAACGAGCATACTCCTAAGGCAGTTTTTTTTTACATGTGTTTGTGTATGTATTTTTCATCTTTTGTAGGCGTTTTGCTGTTTACGGCGTCTGTTTTGTATGTGTTTGTATGTGTTTAAGATTTTCGTTCTGTTTCATGCGCGTATGTATGTTGTATTTTATATGTTTATATTATTTGTGTGACGTTTGTTTGAGTAGTGATGTATACATGAATGTGTGTGCATAGAGGATGGTAAGTCACAACCTTGTTCCCTGGAATTGGAGTTCGAATTATAGTTCGTTGCGTTCGAGTGAACTCTAATCCGTTTTATTCGTGTACTTTCACAGCTGTGAGCATGGGGATACAAGCTCTAATGTTTTTTTTTTCTAAACGACGAAGCCGTTTTTTGTTCAGTTAATTTATTGGCTTTTTTCGCTTCAGGTTTATTGTAATTGCTACAGACTGGTCTGTCATGTGTATGTCCAATGTACACCCAATTTTATTTGCGAAAAAACGGAACATTAGAAATGCTTATTTCTGTTCAGATTCCGCCCTAGCTTTGTCCCATGTTTGTTATTTGATGGCAACACACTAGCGTGGGTCTAGAGTTAATCTGTCAGATCGATGGGTAGTTGATTCTGCATTGTTGCAAGCAGATGCAGCATTATAGCAAACAATCGCGGAAACAAGTCAACTGGCTTCCCGAAGCCCGCATTGAAGAAGTAAATAAGTTATTCACTTCATGTCGGCCGCCCAGTTTTGAGGCTCAAAATTACAGACCTTTCACCCTTTGGTTTAAAACTGAAAGATTTAAGCGAAAACCAAAAACATTTCATTTTGGTTTTCGACAACCGATCTGTGGCCGACAAATGGTTTATTGGTTTATTCAAGAGCGTAAGGGCTCGAGGCCATGCGCTGTCTAAACTTAAAACTAAACAAATCTTACAATGTTCAAGTTCAAGTTTATTACGAGAGTAAATAAAGGCCCCAACGCCATACACTCTCCTCTATCTTAAAAACTAATTTATTACTAATTTTACAATCTAACTCACCACGACAATGTTACTTGTCCCGTGCCTGAGCATCGTTGCAACTTCGAGTGAGCTACAATCCGATCTTGTACGGCTCACCTAGTATAGCCCCATTGTTACATGTTGCAGCATTGCATTCTGGGGCCCCTCCGCCGCCGCTTGTCCAGTTATTGAAAATTCTCGTTCGTAAACGAACTCTAATTAACTGAACTCGTATCCCATACTCACAGCTGTAAAGGTACACGAATAAAAACGGATTAGAGTTCACTCGAACGCAACGAACTATAATTTAAACTCCAATTCCAGGGAAAAAGGACTGTTTTTACTCAGTGATCATGTCCAAAAGTGAACGCAGTTTGTGTTTGAAAAATATAATGTTTGTGTGCGTGTATGTTTGTGTGCACTTACTTTGCGTGTTATTCAGTTTTTTTTTTAATATTTGTCTGTGTTTGTGTGTATTTTTCATCTTTTGTAGGATTTTTGCTGTTTACGGCGTCAATTTTGTATGTGTTTGTATGTGTTTTAGATTTTCGTTTGTTTCATGTGCGTGCGTGCGTTGTATTTAGTGTTTATTTTATTTGTGTGAAGTTTGTTTGATTAGTGCTGTATACATGAATGTGTGTGCATGGAGGCTGGCAAGTCACAAGCCTTGTTCCCTGGAATTGGAGTTCATATAGTTCGTTGTGTTCGAGTGAAGTCTAATCCGTTTTTATTCGTGTACCTTTACAGCTGTGAGTATGGGATACGAGCTGTAATGCCGTTTTTTGTTTAGTTAATTTGTTGGCTTTTTTCGCTTCAGTTTTGTTGTAATTGCTACAGCCTGGTCTATCATGTGTATGGTATGTCCACTGTCCACGTTGTTTGCGAAAAACGAAACATTAGAAATGCTGATTTCTGTTCAGATTCCGCCTAAGCTTTGCCCCATGTTTGTTATTTGATGGCAACACACTAATGTGTGTCTAGAGTTATTCTGTCACATTGATGGGTGGTTGATTCTGCATTGTTGCAATCAGATGCAGCATTACTGCAAACAATCGCGAAAACAATTCAACTGGCTTCCCGAAGCCCGCATTGAAAAAGTAAATAAGTCATTCAGTCATGTCGGCCGCCCAAAATTATAGACTTCGCACCCTGCCGTTTAAAACTGAAAGATTTAAGCAAAAACCAAGGACATTTTATTTTGGTTCTCGACAACCTATCTGTGGCCGACAATGCTAACTCACCACGACAATATTACTTTCCCCGTTCCCGAGAATCGTTGCAACTTGTTCGAGTGAGCACTGACACTGAGTGAGTGATGATACTGTATAAAGCAATGTTATTGTTTGAAAACTTTGAAGAACTTAAAAGAAATTAAAAAGATATGTTATGTAGCATTTAATTAACTAACAAACTAAATTTAAAAGCGTTGTAACTAACAATAAATACAAGTTGCACAATTTCTATATGTATATATTTAAGTACTAATTTATAATGTACATATTTAAGATTGTAAACTAATATATATATATTGCAAACACACACAAGTTTTTAAGTAAACTTCGAGTCATTTCTGCAATAAATTCATTATTATTATTATTATTATTATTATTATTATTATTATTATTATTATTATATAGAAGCAAATGAAAAATTAGAAAGTGTGATTAAATCTCCAGAAAGGCGACTGGAAGAGATAGAAGGAAAAATAAAATTACTTGAGAACAAGATGTGAAAAATAAAGAAATGGAAGGAATATTATCAACAATGAAACGTGAGTTAAACAGAAATCTTGAAATAAACCAATTAGACTGGCTGCAGGATGAGAATACCAAAGAAGTGATAAGAAATCTAGCAAAAAATTTCAACGTCGGTGGATTCCAAGATGATCAAATAGATGCAGCCCACAGAATACCGAACAGGGACAAAAACAAACCAAGCACACTGATTATACAGTTCAAGAACAGAGATAGTTGGCTACAGCAAAGGAAGCAAAGGAACAAATGACAATATGTTTCGAAATGGAAACAGAAAACGAATATATCTAAATGAGAATATGACGCCATATAATAAGAGATGTTTTTGGATGACGAAGAATACAGCAAGAGAAAATGATTACAAATGCGTGTGGTTCAGAAATGGAAAAATAATGGTAAGGAAAAATGAACATACAGAAGAAGTAATAACCATACAAGAAGAAGCTGATTTGTTGAAACTACAACCAACACAGCAGATTCTATAATCGAATTTTTGAAAACAGAAATCAAATTGTGAAAGGAATACAAGAGGAGCATGGCTGTAGGAAGTGGTACGGCTGGTGCGGCATTTGCCGTACCACTTTGCAGCACACAGTTTTAAAATACTATATATCCAAACACACGCAATGCGTCTGCTGTCACCACATTTTTGAAGTGCCCCATAACACGCGCGTGGCTTTCGTGCCTAGCTTTGTTGAGTAGCGTCTGTCCCGCTAGCATAAACCACGGAGCTTAATCTTATGTACTATCACGTAGTGTGATAGTACACAAGTCCATGCATAAACTGAACGCAACTTCTATTTTCTCCCACCCTACGAAAGACAATGAGCTTGACCAAGAGAAGGGACTTTTGCGGGAAAGAAGTAAAATAACCGCTTCAGCAAGTGGTCAACACCAAACTTTGGAGAAGCCCAACACAGCAGCCAACCAATTGTAACTTTCTCAAACGTAAGTTAGTAATAACAAAATAGAAACATCGCCTACATACATAACGAAGAGGGGACAGGGGAAGAATGCGGGGAAGGAATTACTTATTACAATCTACACTGGTTCTAGAACCTTATTAAGGTTCTCAAACGACCTGACGTATTGATACAATAAATAAATCACAAGGTAAAGGGTAAACGAAGCAAACAGGCTGTATTAAAGACTGGCGTTGTTAGGATACAAGATACACTATTCTGAGAAAGAAATAAACTATCCCGACTGGGACTCAAAACACAGGACTTCCCACCGACATCACGTATTTCGATACACAAACACCTTATACAGGGTGGGCCACAAAAAAAACTGACGACTCAACATTTTCTAAGTCCAACCTTTCTAGGTAGCACCCCTCAGCAACAGGAAAGGACAGAAATCAAATTGAATGAAACCGGAAGATTTCTAACCTATCCTGGTTCTAAGTTGGACTTAGACAATTTTGGATCGTCAGTTTTTTGTGGACCGCCCTGTATAAACACACATCTTTTCCAACTTCCCATCCAACCCTTACACTAAAAAGCACACAGTAGCTTCATGCCGAAATTAGAGGGGGCGGTATGGGGGAGGGGAAACCAACTAAAAATTCACTGTCGGTCGGGAAAATGCCAGTAGGTTGGGCGAACTACAAAAAGTAAAAAAAAGTCCTCAAAAGTTATCTGCCCTAGCTCCCTCCCCCACCATAAATTCTTAGAAACTCCCCTACTTCCCCTTCCCCCGCCCTACCCGTTAGTCACGTCACTGCCAGTCAATAACATGTGTTTCAAATAATATTACAGCCTAACAGCTAAATTTCCGTCACTGTCTCATCAGCAGAGGCGAATTTATATTAATATATACTTGTATTTATTTCGGCAGAGACGGCTTCCCCTTCATGATAGGACTACCATTAATGTGGGCACATTACAGACAGCCTACTACTAGGCTAAACTAGGTGGCGGCGTGTGCGTAACTCTTAATTTCACTTAAGCAGCGCAATGTAACTTGATTTTGGCTTGACTCCGAAGTATCCCTTCACCGTTCAAGCAGCGAACACTCAACGTCGAACAGGCCCTTCAGACAACTTCAATTAAAAATGTTCTCGTCCAGAGCATTGTTGTTGGAAATGAGAAATTATCCCACCAAATATTTCAACAGTTGACCTTTTGGGACGTCGTGTAAGCAGACATTGTTGATGCAGTGTTGCTCGATTCCGAATGCCCTCTCACCGTTCATGCAACGAACACCCAACGACGAATAACATCTTCACACAACTTCACTAAAAGTTTTTAGGAGATGTTTGGAATGAATAGACCTTTTGGAACGACGCGATAAACATTGTTGCACGGGAAATAACATTACCAAGGAATATGCTGTAAATAAAGAAATAAATCACAAGGTAAAGGGTAAACGAAGTAAGCAGTCTGCATTAAAGACTGGTCTTGTGAGGATACACAATACACTAGTCTGAGAAAGAAAGAAAAGACAACTGCCCCGACTGGGACTCGAACCCAGGACTTCCCGTTTACTAGCCGGGCGCTCTAAGCACTGCGCTACCGGTGCGGGTACTGGCTACTGAATATGATGATCAATTGTTAGCGCGAGCGGAATATTCAGTCGGTTAAAGCTCTCAACATTGGGCCACGCTGTAACAATCGCCCGCGGGCGCTGCTTGCCCTTGTGTATTGTTTCCGAATGGCCCGCGGTTTTCGGGCATTAACCTTTACATACCGGCCCATTGTTGCACAATCCATGCTATAACCATTACTAGAATTGATTTCAGACTTTATCATCCTCAAAACTATTGCAAATCTTACATAAGATGTGTTAATGCTTAACGTCATTTCAAAGCAGTTCGTTTTGTGTCTCGTAACCGAAAGTTATTTCTTAATCGAAACCGAATTCCAAACAAATGCGGCACCGTAGCTTTTGCCTTTCCCGATAGTTGCACTCGTCACCAAGTAGCATGGCAATATATTACTGACTCGGTGTTCCCGTGTTCAAAAAAGCATGGTAATATCAGCAGCACCCAGGAACCCTAAGCGCATACAAAGTTTGACCCGGATGTAACAAAAGTTTGAAGGAAACCTTCCGGACAGACAGACAGACAGACAGAGAATTTCAACTTCTAGTAATTAAGAAACTGATGTTAATACGATTTACACTTGTTTAAAGAGGCCCTTTTAAATTTTGTAAATACAAAAATAACCATTAATATCCGTTGCTTTTACCAATTTACAAATATTACCAATTTTAGTACCATTTCTTGCCACCAGACACCGTTATTAGCAAATTGTGTTAACCTAACAGTAGTTTAAATAACTCACCTATTTTTCAGTTGTTACATTTTTGCCTTTTTTGATCAAATGTTTCTTCTTTTTAGGGAGAAAATAAAAAAAATATTTGCTTACAAGTTAAATCAGTCAACACAATTTGTTAACAACGTATACATTCAATTATAGGTACTAAAATTGGTAAAACTCCCAAGTTCCTTTTTTTATTTTATAAGACGTCTATGTAACTGATTTTAATTGTAATTTTTGTATTTAAGAGAGTTAATAAAGGCCTATTGTTGTAATAATTGTGTGAATGAGCTTATTGGCCCTTTAAATGTCTATAGAGTGACTTTACAGTTTCAGTGACTATTTTACTGACTGCTATACAATTTTATTATTTTTTTTTTAAAACTAAACACCAATCCAATATATTCAAGTTGGTGCATGTTAACATCACAAAAAATATAAGGTGGTAAATAAGGCCCGAAATAACGTGTGAACTGGGGTTTCGGGTCCAAAATTCAATAAAAAAAAGCTAACAATAAAGTTGGCACCCTAGCATAGTTGAGCCGATGCAGATTTAAATTCATTAATTTTTATTCGTACTGGGTTTGTATTGATATTTTAGTGACTTTTATTTTTTTAATGTGTACTTTGTCACAAATTTTCATGAACCATTTTTAGTTACATATATTTTAGTTTTGGTTCAAAAACTGTTAGATGTATAAGCATCACCAACTATAGAACTCGAAAAACAACGATTCGGATGGTGAGCTCGAATTTCAAAATCGGTCAAAAAATGAACGAGTTAGGGAAGTTGTCTTATATTCGCGTCCCAATAAGATGAATGCATTTTTAATAAAACAAAATACGAAAATAAAACACACCGAGTTGTGTTTGGCTGGGTGTATCCTTATACACCCAAGTGAATCAAGTGAATTACGACTGAATGAAGATTTGTCAAGTAGTCTTAACAAAAATGCACGAAAAAATCTGCTAACTCTATAGAGCGAAATGATTAACGGCATGTTTCATCAATTTACAACGCCAGCTGCGAAAAGTTAGTCACTGCAAGTGGGAAAGACAACCCAGAAATTACAAGCAATTACGAAACGATTTTGAAACATAAAACGGTTGTACTAATGAATGTAACAACCATCGGAAGATAATAACGTATTTCCCTTAGTAACACGACATGGTACTCACCGGCTGTTTGAGTTTAAGCAGCAATTATCAGGAGAGGAACACGGGTATATAAGTCGATCGTTATCATGGCTCATCACTGAACATTGTGGGAAGTCAAGGATAATGTAAGTAAACGATCTACTTGATTTATTATTCTTTCTCATAGTTTTAAACAAATGCTTAAAGATACAGCATTGGTAGTAAATATTAGTAATGAACGAAGAAAGACATTGAGTCAACATTGTGAACTGCTATGGATGACAAGTGAGCAGCAATAATGGAGAAAAATGCACATATCATCATTAGGAAAGGAAAGAGGAAAAGAGTGGCCATGTCAATAAAGGCGTTATGTCAGTTTGAATCCGGATCATGCCACACCGACGAAACGTAAGTGCATAAATGTGATTTACTTTACTACGTTATTTTTAGTGTATGATTTTCGCTGTTTGGCTTGTTTTCCTCTTTCCTTTATATTATTTACAGCGATTTGTGCATATTTATTGTATTATCATTAGTCCGAGAATTGAACCGGATCTTCCAACAGGGTCTCTTACATATTAGGCCACTATGCTTCCCATTTCTTTTATATAATTTACAGCGAGTTGTGCATATTTATTGTGTTATCATTAGTCCGAGAATTGAATCGGATCTTCCAACAGGGTCTCTTACTTATTAAGCCACTATGCTTCCTGATTCCTTTATATAATTTACAGCGATTTGTGAATATTTATTGTATTGTCATTAGTCCGAGAATTGAACCGGATCTTCCAACAGGGTCTCTTACATATTAGGCCACTATGCTTCCCGTTTCTTTTATATAATTTACAGCGATTTGTGCATATTTATTGTGTTATCATTAGTCCGACAATTGAACCGGATCTTCCAACAGGGTCTCTTACATATTAAGCCACTATGCTTCCTGATTCCTTTATATAATTTACAGTGATTTGTGCATATTTATTGTATTATCATTAGTCCGAGAATTGAACCGGATCTTCCAACTGGGTCTCTTACATATTAGGCCACTATGCTTCCCGTTTCCTTTATATAATTTACAGCGATTTGTGCACATTTATTGTGTTATCATTAGTCCGACAATTGAACCGGTTCTTCCAACAGGGTCATTTACATATTAGGTTACTATGCTTCCTGATTTCTTTATATAATTTACAGCGGTTTGTGCATATTTATTGTATTATCATTAGTCCGAGAATTGGACCGGATCTTCCAAAAGGGTCTCTTACATATTAGGCCACTATGCTTCCTGTTTCCTTTATACTGTATATATATATATGTGTGTGTGTACCTCTTCTCCTCTTGAAGTAGGAAGCCTAAAAATATGAGAAAGGTATCAAAAGACAGGAATTTAATTCGGATTTCGCGTAAGCGTATTTTTGTAGTTCTAGGTAACATTTTTCCCCTCAAAAAAAGCGAAAAAACCCCATTGGACCATTGTTGGAACGAATTTTTCGAAGTTGATTGTTAGTTTCGGAATATCACCTCATCCTGCTGTGCGGATGGTCGACAATTGTTGCGCCACGTAGGAGGCGCGTGGTCCAGTAGTGTTGTCGGTAGGATTACGGCTGGCAATGCTAACAGCCGACATTCAACAATAAGGCACGTGCAGCTTGCTGATGGAACGACTGTTGGAGTTGCATTTTGGATATTTCAAATACAAACTACCTATTTAGCCTTAAATTTAAATGAAAATACGTAAATCTACGAAAAGATTAATGCGAAATTAGGCATATTTAAACAAAATATATTGAAAACAGAAAAAGGTGTCAGAAATATTTCAACTTTTGCATTTTAAACCATCGACATTCGATCAATAGTGTGCTATTAGCTCCTGCTCTACTCAGCAATAGTCCAGCCTAATTGTGGTAAACACGAATAGTTTCTAGGTACGATTTCGCCTTGCACGAAATCTTTTATATTAGTCAGAAATTATGGGTGACATGTGGTTGCTGTTTCAAAGCATCACACGTAGCGGGGAAGGAGATGGCTTTTAAGTAAAAATTCTTAAAATTTGTGAAGCAAGGAAACCCATGTAAAGTCTGCAAAATTTATTTGAATTAAAAATAATCTATACCAAGAGCGGCACAAGAAGTATGAATGATAAAATTACCTAGCATTTTAGTTCAAGCATGCAGCAACTCGCTTGCTATAGCGTTGAAAGGGCCTTGCAGCGGGGATGGATAAGGCTGCTTCAAGTCAAGGCCGACTGGGGCAGAAATCCCGATCCTCGCCTCCTGGCTCATTGCCTGTTTAGGTGCATGCCAGAAAGGCGATAGCTTCTTCAAGCCAAGACCGACTGTGTACAAATCGCACGCCTAACCTCCTGGCTCCATAACAGTACAATTGCGTGCCGGAAAGGAAATGGCTTCTTCAAGCCATGGTCGACTGGGCTATAAATCGCGTGCCCCGCCTCCTAGCTCATTGGCAGGTTAGGCGCACGCCAAAAAGGGGATGGTTTCTTCAAGCTAAGGCCGACTGGATACGAATCGCATGTTTCGCTTTAACAAGCACACGTAGCTCTTGGGTGGCCAGACCGTTGGACTTCTGTATGGTTATCATTTGTTTATCAACTGAAGCCTAACGTCTGCAAGGCTGCAAGGGTAGTTTTACAGTGAATTTGTAAAACTGTGTCGTGGCGAAGATCAGCATAGAAGCACCAGGGTATGATAGATGACGGTGTGTGGTCCTAGGTTCAATATGTACATGTACTTCAGTTGCTTTATAGTAGGGCGTTTGGCTATGGGCCATGGCTCCAATAAATTCATTTTTCCTCGGCCCTTACGAAAAACACGTACTGCACTCTGATCATTTGCTTGATCGTGTTAGATATGGAATGTCCATCATCAGCTTAAGAGTTGCAGCATGAAAGCTTCTCGAGCGTAGCGAGAAGACGCGGAATGTGCGAGCGAAGCGAGCGACTCCGCTACTAGTCTCTAATAAACCGTAATAGTATGAAAGAGCTTGCCATTAGTTCAGTCCATACTTATCTTGGAACCGGATTCACCGACTGTTTACATCCGTTTCACCGAATACCGCTGCGACGAAGTTTAATCTGACTGTCTTAATATTGTGAACGGAAAAATTCCTATTTCGTCGATTCCCGTTTCGCCGAATATTTTTTTCCAAATTCTCGCCTCGCGTGCGCTGCGGCACTTGCTGCAGCGAAATATATAACGTTAAATGCAACAACTAATCACGAATTTCTAATAAGTAAGAATACTTCTTTAACTTCTTTAATGTTACTTTTTTAAAGATTTTTTTGATTAGGCAAAACGTGATTCAAAGAAAGGGTAATTCCCTTCGCCAAATTTTAGGTGAAATGGGTACCCGAAATGGGATGCGGTGATATGGCTAAACGCCACGCTGCCCACATGGTAATTAATGATCCTTCAACCACACCACCTCAGCAATTAGAGGCGAAACAGACTATAGCAGTCTTACTTCGTGTAGGTAGCAACGTAACATGGAGTCGGTGTTAACTGTTGACAGTTTCTACTTGACAAAACGGTAATGCCCAAAGAACTGTTTTCCTTTACTTTGCAACTAGTGTAGTGGGAATTTGTGTATTTTTTTCGACGTGAAGACAGACCTGTAAATGTGTGTACAGGTTACTCATTGAAATCGCCATAAAATCATTTCAACTACTCAAACGAAAAACTTCTTCTTCAATACGTGGTTGTTGCGGCAGAAACGATGAGCACTCAAAAGACTTAAAAGACACAATTGTTTTTGTTTATTTCAATGTACTATTAGGGCAAGCCAGATTTTATAAGTCGTAAAAGGGTTTTATGGTCTTGGGTAACATTAAAAAAATTGGAAAAGTGAGGGGGGGGGGAGATGAGGCTTAATGGCGCGTCGACAGCTTGGTCATTAGCGCCAACCTCATTCACAGTGCAGTGGTCCGGGTTGCTACTGCACCACACATTACAGAGATATTATTCAAACCCCTAATCTAAATCTTGTCATACATCTGTACCTCCTGCAAAAATTGAAAAACACCGGACAGGAGGACAGACTTATCGCCCAATTGACGCACAATGTCATGCGGAAGATGGAAACGACGACGAAAACCATCAAGATGGCAACAATCAACAAGGAAGTGCCGGACCGTAAGTGGCCGCTGACACCAATAATATTCAGGAGGGTAAACCCCCCGCAAAAGGAAACAGTTAGTAAGTCGAGTGTGACCAATGCGCAAACGGGCCAACACCACCTCCTCACGGCGACTGCGGCGACACGCCGAGTGCCATTCCTCAACAGTGCCTTTAATAGCTCGTAATTTATTGCCGTCCTGTCCATCCCACGAGGCTTGCCAAAAAGCATGTAACCTCAGACGCAGAGTTGGAAAAGCGTCCGAGGGAACAAGGCTAAGATCCCTTCCGAGAGGGCCAGAAAGGGCCCTTTTTGCTGCAGAATCCGCTTGCTCATTTCCACCTATCCCAAGATGGCCCGGAATCCAACAGAAAAGCACGGTTTTCCGCTGGCCAGGCAAGCGGGAAAGCAAAGCTTGGACACGTTGTGTCAAGGGGTTCCGAGGATTGAAAATCGCCAAGGACTCCAGGGCACTCATGGAATCGCTAAAGATAATGAAATGCGTGCCCTGAAGGCCAAGGATCCATTCCACCGCCAAACCGAGAGCCAAAAGCTCTGCAGAAAACACAGAATAGCCTGATGGAAGGCGATGGGCAACCGTCACTCCCTTACAAACACAAGCACAAGCCACGCCAGCGTCTGACTTCGACCCATCAGTAAACAGCCGCTGATAACCGGCGTACTGAGAACACAGCCGCCGGAACTGCTGTAAGTACCTTGCAGGTAGAGTGGAACCCTTCGGGAGGGACGCCAGAGCGAAAATGAAAATGCCACTTGGGACAAGCCAAGGGGCTACTTGCATCCCCCCAAGCCTCAAGACGCTGGGCATTTCAAAGGCTATCTCCTGACAGGACTGCTGGAGCCTATCGCGGAAATAACCCTTACCCACCATACGTCTACCGACTCGCAAGTCAGGCCCAAAAACCATGGACCAAGCAGGACTGGATTCCACAGCACATAAACGCACAGCATACTGAATGGCCAGCTTTCGCCGACGTATGGCCAAAGGTGGCTCCGAGGCCTCAGCATAGAGGCTGACCACTGGAGAAGTTTGAAATGCCCCAGTCGCCACACGCAGGCCACTGTGATGGACAGTGTCCAACATCTGGAGAGTCGAGTCACTAGCCGAACCATACACCATGCACGCATAATCTAGTTTGCTGCGGACAAGGGCTCTGTAGAGGCGCAACATGGCAGTGCGATCGGCACCCCATGAAGTGCCCGACAGAACCCGCAAGATGTTAAGTGCCCGTAAAGACTTGTCTTTAAGTTGGCGCAAGTGCGGAAGCCAAGATAACCTGGAATCGAACACCAGACCCAGGAAACGTGCCTGTGGGACAACAGGAATCTGCGCCTGCCCCAAGTACAGGCAAGGATCTGGGCGCAGCGTTCGTTGGCGGCAAAAGTGAATGCACACAGTCTTGTCCGGAGAAAACCGGAAACCATTACTGACCGCCCAGGTCTGGACTTTGTTAATCGCCAGCTGTAGCTGCCGTTCGCAGGTCTGCATGCGAGCTGCCCGAAGGCGCAGGCCGAAGTCATCAACAAACAATGACTGGGGAACATCAGCTTGCTGAGCAATGGGGTTGATCCCTATAGCAAACAAGATGACACTAAGAACACCTCCTTGAGGCACACCATTCTCCAAGACAAACGGGCGGGAAATAGTCGCCCCGACACGAACACGAAAAGAACGGCCTGAGAGGTAAGCGGAAAGCAACAGTGGCATCCGTCCCCTCAAGCCACAGTTATAGAGATTACGGAGAATCCCATAACGCCAGGTCGTATCATAAGCCTTCTCCAAGTCAAAGAAAACCTGAACCAGATGTTGACGCAGGCGAAAAGCCTCCCTCACATCCGATTCAAGGGCAACCAGATGATCGATGGTTGACCGAAAACGTCGAAAGCCACACTGAGACGCAGATAAGAATCCGCGTGATTCCAGCACCCAGACCAACCTCTCACTGACCATACGTTCCATAAGTTTACACACACAGCTAGTCAGAGCGATTGGGCGATAACTGGAAGGAGCAGTAGGGTCTTTGCCCGGTTTCACAATCGGGATGACCACTGCTGTCCTCCACGCTGCCGGAACAGAGCCTTCTGCCCACACACGGT
>JAHWFP010091801.1:0-15667 GCA_023313725.1 Lithobius niger | reverse complement strand
CCCAAAAGACCCTGCAAAGATGGATGTTGCTGGGTCAACAAAGTAACAAGCATGCCTACCGTGCTCGTCAAAGACCTGAGCTCAGCACGCAAATCCGCTAAATCAGCAGACTCACTAACTGGGCCAGGCAATGGCGCACTGCACACCTGTGCAAAAGATCTGGTCATCGGTGCTGCCGATAGTTTAGCTTTCGTCCGGGCCTCCGAGTAGGAAAGCCCGTCCTTCACCTTCAATTCCTGCACACGACGTTCCTCTAAATAAACACGGCAGTCCCGCGAAGAGGCCTGGTGCTGACCACCACAGTTGATGCACTGCTCTGGGCCAGCACAATCAGCGCCTTCATGGGCTGCCTGAGCACAGCTAACACAGTTAGGCTTACCTTTACACGAGCCGCTGGTGTGGCCGAAGCGTTGACAGCGGAAACACCGCATTGGATTCGGTACATAAGTCCTGACCTTCAACCGCAGGTAACCGGCAGTAATGTGCTCCGGTGCAACTGGCGTATCAAAGGTCAGGAAAGAGGTGGCAGTTGGCTGGGCACCATTCTCACCTTTCCGCTTCAAACGCTTCACAGCCGTAACGCCTTGTGACTTGAGTTCGTCCAGGATGATATCATCGCTGAGACCCCTCAAATTAAAGCACGTCACGACCCCCTTGCTGCTGTTTAAGGTACGATGCGGCTCCACACGCACCGGGCATAACCCCAGTGCACCCGCCTTCAAAAGCCTCTTTGCCTGAGCCCCATCCGCAACCTCAACAAGGTATCCCCCAGCACGGAGCCGAGAGACACTCTTCGGATCGGAACCACAGATCCCTTTGAGTGCTTTGTGGACAGCGAACGGACCGAGTTGTGTAACATCTCGGCCCTCGCCTGTCACCACCAAGAACTTTGGGACTTGGTCCCGACTCTTACCAATGTCCGGTAACTGGGCACCAGGCCCAACCATCTCAGGTTCCCTCCTCAGGCACTTGCTAGTGCGGCGAGGAGGGGAAGAATTTTGGGAGGAAGAAATTTTTTGGGGGAGGGGGGAGAAGAAGTTGCCATGGAGAGCAAAAAGAAGTCGTGGCGGTGCGCCCCCCAGAAAAGAAAAACCCCGCGCGGCACTCGGGTGATGCAGGGCCGGAAGCCGCATATCCAGGGCCCTGCACCAGGAAGCTAACACCGCCGTCTATCTCGGTGAGGTGGCAGCCTAAGCATGCCGAGAGGCGAGGCCACCAAGGAAGCCGTACACACCACCTCCCTCGATAACCCAAACAGTTCGGGTCCGTGATGCAGATGGATACAGCACAAGCCGCCTCCCCACAACGACAGGACCCGAAAAGTCATAGCCAATTGATCTTAGGCCGGCTCGCCCAAGCCACCCGTCCTCCGGAATAAGGAGCCAAAGCCCGAAAGCCAGGATCTCCGTCTCCACGGATTACTAGGTTGCAGCACACGGCCAACATGCTGGGGGATGAGGATGAAAAGCCCAGTGGCCAGAATGGGCAAATCGGAATCAAACCCAAAAGGGGATTCAAACCGCCAAACATCCTCTAAGCAGCCACCCCGGGCCCGGTTTGTCTGGATGTCCCTTCACCTCTTTCGGACTAGTGCTTGCGACGGGTGTTAAACCTGCCCGCCATACGCACCGTAGGCGCACTCGCAAACCGTAGTGTTGAGGTTGCTAGTGTTCAAGACGGACAAAAAACCCTCCGCCATGCAGACCCTTGGCACACTAGCAAACCGTGATCTTGGGTTCCCTTTTAGTCGCCTCCTACGACACGCAGGGATACGGTGGGCTTATTCTACCCCCAGCCCACAGGGGGAAAAAAGTGAGGGTTTAGTACTTTAAACTGTGTGGGTCACAAGCAAGTGATAGTGAAACCCACACATCATAGGACGTCAGCATTTCCCAGGACCCACTCCTCATCAGCGGAAATGCATGGAGAACTAGCTACACTTTGGTGACCTGTATGTTTTCTTGTTGAATTGTGTAACGTGAAATCAAAGGAGAAACCTTTTTTTTATGGCTATTCTATGGCGGCAACGACGTGTTGTCCAAGCTCTTGATACCGGCAGTGTTTTCGGGGGTCCCTGCCCTGGGGTGGACAGTTTGGATGTGTCTGTGGTGTGTGTGAATGCCTGGTGCACATTACAAGCCCCTACATGGCTGTCAGGCTTGAATGCATCTCGTTGGAGAAAGATGTAGATATTGCGGCAATAAACTGCAAGCTGGCTAACGTACTTAAAGGTAGTACTTCGGACCATAGTAACCCTGCAACATGTCTATCAAATGCTGATCTGGAAACCTGGAAGGTCAATATCCAGGAATTTTTACGGAACCAACTAGTAATTATGGCGGCGGATATTAAGGATCATGTGGACCATAGAATAACTTCCATGCAGACTGAACTTGCGACGCTTTTTCCAGTAGTAGCAGAATGTCCACTAATGACTCCAGATGCGACCATTCCTTATGCCACACAAATAGCTGGAGGGGAATGCAATAACCTTGCTATTACTACATTGTGTGCCATCAATAATCAAGGAACTTTTCAGATACAATCTGCTCATGTAGATCGGATGGAGTCACCGAAGCCAGTGAGAAGGAAGGAAAATTACAGATAAGTTGAGGCAAACCTTTTTAAACACCCGCCTGTGAATAACACGACCATTCAAACCGCAGTTGCTAGTATTGCGAACTTCAAACGAGACCGACAACAACCACCTGTCAAGAGAGCCACTGTCGTTATCCCTACAGCGCCAAGAGTGGGACCAAATGGTCACCAACCATCACCTCTGAGTATTAATGAACTCTGTGACAAACAAAACGAATGATTTGCTAATAGGCATATTGCTAACGTAAACCATATAGTGTCACTTCCAGCCGTGCCAAGTAAGCCTTGTGTACCCCCACCATCTGTAACCAAATCATTTCATCTTACCGTTGCTTCGCTCCCAAATACACCAGATGCGGATACTCCCGCTGGGCCACCAGCACTCCTGCTAGACAAACCAATAATTGTCATTGGAGACTCTCACGCCAGAGGCATCAACACCGGTAGTCACCGTGCCTCTAAAACCAGGACCTGGCCTGGCTTTAGCACCACTGATATTTTGACCAAACTTCCATCCATCATGGATATCATCAATGAAGAAGCGACTATTGTGCTTTTTCTTGGGTCAAACAATATTCCAAGGGACAACCGTAACAGGATTAGGCACCATTTAAAGGAAATATTTGACTTGATTCGGGGAGGAAAATTATTTAAACTCGACATCTTGATGGTCGCATTGCCCGCGAAATTCTACACACGCAATCCCGAAGACGATAGGAAAGTTGTACATACAAACATCCTACTAAGAAACCTGTGTATTACTGAGAACGTCAACTTCGTAAGCATCGACGAACACATATGGCGAAATAGGCAATTCATGGACCGTGATGGTGGTCATCTAACTTCCCTAGGGAAGGAGTGTCTTTTAACTGAGATTTACAAAGTATTGGATCGAAGCACCCCTTTCCTTACCTAATGGCTGCAAAATGTGCAATGCCCTCCCACTTAACAACCATTCCAGATACCCCTATAGGCAAACTAACTTGTAAATTCTTTAACGCCAGAAGTAAACCAAAAGATTTAGCTCACTTCTATGCCCTGTTTAGGTTTAGGTTTAGGTTTATTTAAGGACGGTAGCCTTTTGCAGGCCATCTATCCTATACACATTACAACACCAAAACGTAATACAAGTGGTAACCTACAGCGTAGCAGCGACCCTAACATAACTGCCCCACACGGAAACGTCTATGCCCTGTTGGCCGACCTCACGACTGATATTTTTTTATTGTGGAGACTTGGCTAAACAACACTTACACCGACCCAATGATCGTTCGACAACTACCCGACCTTATTTTGCGTAGAGATCGCGGTTCTCGTGCGGGTGGTATTATGATTGTTTACAGATCGTACGTTGATTTAGTCCACTCGTGCACTTCCTCGAGCTCAGAGGCTCTGTCTGTCAGCCTCCCATCCGAGAGATTGCATTTTATCCTGGGATATCTCCCTCACAGCGATCGGGATGATGACATACTAGATATCTGCACATTCATCACTAAGGAATTGCACCAGACTTTCTCGAACATCGTTCTCGGTGATTTTAACCTCTCCACGGTCGACTGGAAATAGTGGAGCGGCTCCAAAAAACAACATAGGGACTTCCTGACACTTATACAACCGCTCAGGTTGTCTCAACTCATTGAAGTGCCGACCAGGGGTGATCGCACATTGGACCTTATCTTTACACAGGAGGATAGGTTGGTCTACAATATCACTGTAGATAACCACCTGGGTACTAGCGACCACTCTATCATCGGTTTCAACGTCAACTGTGACATTGCTAAACCAATGTGGATACACAAATTGGTGGTAATGTGGATTTTGTCTACTTCGTGAAATGACCGGCTCTATTGACTGGCCCAAATGCTTTACCCATTGTGGCAATTCAGTAGATAAATTATGGGAATGGTTTATTAGTCTCCTTTATGCAAATGTTGATTTCTGTCGCTTGGCACCAAGACCCAATTTAATTTCTAAGAGGAGGTTACCTTCTTTTATAGGAAAACTGGGTAATAAAAAGCTAAAGCTATGGCGTTCGTATAAACAGAACAGAACCGAGGCCACCCACACTGCTTACAATGAATGCAGCAAAAGGTACGAGACCGTGGTTATTGGCTGGCACTCGAGAGGGGTATCTTCATTCTTTGTTTAAACACTATAGAAACACGACTGGCTCGGCCAGGCATTTACCACCTATTTTGGTGAATAATACCCTAATTATGGACAACTTTCAGCGTGCCAAAGGGTTAAATGAAAACTTTATTCGGCTACTTTATTTTGGGATACTGGATAATAATGTGGAGCCAGTATACCACGGTAAAGTTTCACTAGCTGCTATTAATACAGCAAACATCAGCTTTCCTACATATGGAAATATGAATATCTTCAATAAGATGAAACCTAGTAAATCGATCGGTCCTGAAGGCTTTTAAGATTCCTCTACAAGGAAGTTGCCCTTGAAATTGCTCAGGCTCTTTCTATACTTTTCACTGCATCTTTTGACTCTGGCCAAATTCCTACTGTTTGGTCCGATGCAATAATAATCCCAATCTTTAAAAAGGGTAATGCATCCCTCCCCTCGAAATATCGACCAATCGCCCTCACATCTGTTATCTGTAAAGTCATGGAATCTATTATTAGAAACCATCTGATACGACACTGCAACCGATTTGAACTATTGGATCAAAACCAGTTTGGATTTTTTGCCAAAACGTTCTGCAACCCTACAGTTACTACTGGCTGTGGACAGATGGACATCGGCTCTTGACTTGGGTAGAAATTATTTACTTCGACTTTCAACGCGCATTCGACTCTGTCGTGCATTCGAAATTAATTTTCAAATTAAAACACCTAGGCCTCGCAGGGAAAATGCTGAAATGGATTCATACCTTTCTCAGCAACAGGAGGCAGAGAGTAAAAGTTAATAATACGTTCTCTGACTGGCTGCCCATTCAGAGTGGCGTTCCGCAGGGCTCGGTCCGCTGCTTTTCGTCATGTTTATCTCTGACTTATTGCCTGATAAAACCAACAGTGATGTTCACGTCTCCAAATTTGCGGACGACTTAAAGGTTGGCAATGAATTGATTTCTGATGATAATCGAACATCTTAGACATACAATTAATCGCGTGGTAACATGGTCGCAGAACTGGCAATTGCCTTTATCTCTGTCAAAGTGCCACTCGATGCACATTGGCAACCAACTTGGTTCACCTGAGTATTAAATAAGTGGAACCTTGATCGAGGCCAAAGCATCAGTAAATGACCTGGGTGTCCTGTTTAACTCGGACATGAAGTCTTCAAAGCACTGCTCCTACATTGTTTCTAAAGCCTTTCAAAGAATGCACATCGTCAATAGATGCTTTTGTAAACCAAGTACTAAAACCATTGTTTGGGCGTCTAAGGTCTATGTTAGATCGACCCTGGAATATGCTAGCTCGTTCTGGTCGCCATACCTCCTTACCTTTTAGAATCGGTCCAACATGCGTTTACCCGCTCTATTCCAGAATTACGCTCATTACAGGCCGGGGATAGGTTACGTAGATTGGGTCTGGAACCACTTGAATTGCATTGGCTTCGTGCTGATTTGGCGCTCAAATACCAAATTCTTCACGATCGACTCCCAACTGTTCTCCCTTTTTTCTCAATTTCCACGGTGGGTTTCACCCGCGGTCATAACTTTAAATTACAAAGACAGACCTTTAAAACGGACTGTAGGAAGTTTTTTTTCGCAAATAGAATTATCGAGAGTTGGTATTCCCTACCTGGTGCAGTTGTCTCATCCGCAAATTTAAATTCCTTCAAACTAGCTGTGAGGGGTATAGACCTATCTAAACACCTCAAGCGTACATACTAACGTCGACGTTCTTTTTGGAGCGGTGTGAGTGGTGAATCCCTTCCGTTTCCATACCCATAAGCGCGTTAAAAATTATATTAATATTATAACGTAGACTTTACACTTCCCCAAATCTCCAAATGAGCAAAAGGCATGTCACACGGTTAAACTATAGCACTTTACAGAATTTCAGTTTTCTGTTGCGCGTTGAACAATTTATTTTCATGCAATTAGCTATAGCTAAGTATCTAATAATTTGACAAAGCTCAACGATATTCACACCTTTTTATGAATAAGGAAATGTTAGACTGCAATTATGACTTTTTTCTTGTCAGGAGACCAAAGATCAAATAGAAGTTTCAGCATTTTCTGTCTGTTTCTTTTTCTCCTGAGGTGCATGAAAACAGCCAAATTGTACCAGGTGTAAAAGACACGTGTTTAGATCCAGACACGTGTTGCATATCGACCTTGACGGGTTTGCATCTGCATTTATTTTAATGTAGATGTTGGCCAGCAAAGGATACTATCTATATGAGCGACTAACCATTATTAGCATGTTGCAATGAATTAGCCCGTAATTTTGTTTTACTATAATTTTGCTACACGTTGTTGTTAAACTTTGACACTGTTTTCACCTAACAAACTAATAGTTTGTACGTTTCAGATAATTATACTTTCCTTACTTCTGCGTGATGCTAAAAAAAAACTTATGTATACGAACAGCAGAAGTCCCCTGAAGAATAGACTGTTTTAGCACCAGTAGAAAAGTCAACTAAATTATTAATGTACGTAAGACATAACTGAATATAGGTGGGTCCATATCATGATGCTAAGTAGCAAAAACAGATAAATTGCTAAAGCTTCAATGGTCTATTAACAGATGGCGATGCACAGCAAATGAAGTCGAATTAAAGTCTTTTTGTGAAGTGGAAGCAACCGCTAATACGAATGTTTATAAAGATGGCTTTGGTATAGCTCAAACACAACATGATATACTTTGTGATAAAGCAAAACTATCCACCCAACTAAGAGTATTCAGTTAAAAAACTTTCGTCAATTATCGTTTAAACAAATTTTTTACTTAAAACAATATCTGCGATCATGTGACATAACACGACTAAACTGGTAGTCTGGAGATGTCTGTGTTTATGTGAAGTACTTTGTTTAATATATCAGTCTTTGCAGGAAACTCAAAACGTTGCCGAAATTGAATGTGTATGTTAAAGAAAAAAAACTTGACTTGGAGCTGGGAGTTTACTTCTTTATCTTTTTAATTCAAGCATTATTTTGTCTTCTTACGACGTAAATTGTCTTATAGGGCCGTATTGTTAACGAGCGTTGAATTTATATCTACTACGTCTGGCCGATTTTTTTTCCGGAAGTATACAGATCCCACAATTCTGGTCCGCTTTTCGTTCTGTCTTTTGCAGTGGTAAGGAATGGGTGTTTGTTCCCTACAGGTATCTAATTTATTCTCAAAGTGTGTGATGCATTTTTAATAAGACAGCATCGGAATGACCTCGACAGCATTTGGCAATGTCATGCCTGTATTGGATAATTAGTTACCCCTCTCCTTGCCCTCATCACATGACCCGAGTCTCACAATAAATAGCTCAATTTAGCCATCAAGCTAAATCAAAACTTAACTGACCATTCTGTACGAATAAAGGGTGAAAGAAATTGCTAATGTATAAAGTAAAAGAAAGACGCCAAACAGCGATAATCATACACTAGAAATAACGTAGTACAGCAAGCCACTTTTAGGCACTTACGATTCGTCAGAGTGGCATGACCGGGATTCCAACTGGCTACCTAGTCCGTCTCTAGATCAGTATCGTTATCAATATGGCCACTCCTCTACTGGTCGTATATATATAGTACGCTTATGTAGCTAAGAATCCCGGACACATCTTTCTCATCGACCTTGATAAGTCTTCATCCATCTTTTAAGGAAACAAATTAACATTGACCCGGCAGAGGAATTAGCCCGGCATGCGACCAATCATTATTTACATTGAAGCAATAATATCGCTCGTGATTTTGTAATAATCTACTACTGCTATACATTATTGTTCTGCGTTCGCATTGTTTGCACCGAACGGCCAATTCCCTCCATTTTAATCGTTCCTTTCCTCTTCCATTTCGGGGTAGGTAATATACTTAGGTTAATGCGTCTTAATAAATCAATATCATCCCATTACCTCGGCTTGTATCGACCCAATCTGGCTAAATTTCTTTTTTTGCAAAGATAATTGCTTATTACTGATGACGACCCCGGCATTGGATATCTGTATTCATGGCGAAGAAGTTGATTTGTTTTCTTATAAAAGAAAACTAAACAATTTCCTAATGATTTTAATAATAAATCAAGAGTTTTCAGCTGAAACAGGAAAAATGAGAAAGAAAATTAAGTTTTTCGCCATTTATGCGGAAAATCTCTGCTTTTTCAAATGATTTTACAAATTTTTCTTTCAATTAACATCAAACAAATTGGACCATTTGAAGTCAATATATCATATTTATAAGGGGGGGATGAAGTTTAATGGGGCGTCGACAGCTTGGTCGTTAGCGCCAACCTCAGTCACATGAGCATTTATAAGGTTAATGTTATAAGTGCTCCCTTCATAAATGTTTTTTCCCCGAAGTTTTTTCCAACCTCCCATTGATATCAACAAATCCTTCATATTAGAGTTACAGGCAGCAGCATTAATTAAAGGCTGGACCACAGATTAAAAAACACTGCCCTACGTATACGACACATGTAACACATCTAGCGCTTCAAATTCGAAGCCTCGTTTCGGCAACGCGTAGGGGTGATGACGTAACACCTCGTACTTTATTCGCCAGATGTCACTAGCAGAGTGAAATTGAAACGCCGAAAAGAAGTTAAATACATAAGAAATCAGAAGGTAAAGCATTTAATTTTTAAAGAGTCAGCATTTAAGTTTGTCTTTATTGGCACACACCAGTCTGAGAATAAAAGAAGAAAAAAAAACAATTTTCACAACTCGAACTCGAACTCTGTCATTTACGTAGTTTGTTTGATTTATTCTGTAAACAAACCAACGCGGCTGCTGGCGGCCCCATTGAGCATACCTGCGTATTTATTATGGCGGACTTTCTAATTATACCACGCTCCTCGCGGGCGATCTCTGTGCCTACTGGCGAATAAAGAACGAAGCCAAAAAAAAATGAGACTTAACTTTTCCGCATAGTGGCGTATCTGTGCGGGGTAGTGTTCTTTAATCTGTGGGTGTTCATTCACATCGGGCCCTAGCATACAAAAATCACAAAACGTCACAAGCCATGAACAAAAGGCCAAATGAGAAAAATATTTACACATGGGCCTAAGTGTACTTTTTTACCTCTGGCACCATGCCTATCTCCTAGACTGGTAGTCGTCTTTCGTTTAATCGGAATCAAATGCAGGCCTTATCTTGCTCAGCCAGTATTGAGTTGACGTATTTACTACTTTTGGTTTCTTATTAGCTTGTTTATCAGGCCTACAAAAATTACTGAAACAGTATTAAGATTCTAGAAAAAAAGTAATGATCAAACGCAACCCAGTCAACTTATGGTAAAATACCTTCCATAAATAAACGTGAGTCAGAACGTAATCGAAGGAGTTAAAAAAAACTGGAATGGAATGATCCCCATATTAGCTGTTCTCTAATTAGGCCAATATTTCTTCCAGTAAATCAACGAATGAGCGTGACCCCAAATTTTATACTTTTGCATAAAGAGATAATAATTAGCAAAACGCTTGAAAAATGATTGGCGCCACCTCTGATGAAATTTATAAACGGCATAAAAAAATAATTTTAAGTCCTGTAAGTGCTTGTGTCACTAGATTTTTCCAACCTTTTATAAACATTACTTATTTACACCAACAATATCAAAATTAATAATTTTCACACGTACGAAAGGAAAGGATAAATTAAGCTGATTTCAATTTTTTATGTTCTTGTCCTGAAGCTGGTTTTCAAAAATAGGATGAAGCCTCCAGCCATTTTAGTTCTAATTTAGTGCAATGTAGTGGTGCAGATGTCATCCAACCAAAGGATTAGCAATTATGGACATTGAGAGAACGATGATCCCTCTATTCATTGAAATGTTTCAAAATTCCTCAGTTTCTGTATAGCTCATAAAATTATTTTTGGTGTTTGCCACAAGATTCGTCATTTTAGTGGCAATGCCGTAAGCTGATATTCTGGTATTTTAACACCGTCAATCTGGGACACTTTTTCTGTGTGGTCCGATGTTGTCGGCAAAACTTATACGGAAAGAATTTAGTCAACATTGTCATACGTTTCTGGTAGAAGATATGCCAGTGGAAACTTCAAAAATCAACAATTTGAATGCTCAGATCTCAGAAAAAATTCAGTGTAAGAATTTTATTTCTGAACTTGTGAATTTTCTGCAACAAAGCATAAATTTCAAGCAAATCAGGCAAAACTGCACAACGTTATCGTTTCCCATAAAAAAAAAACACATACAGACAAACAAACAGACACACAAAATACAAATACAGTCGAATATTTGACCTTGCTTGCTTTAGTCGCTTTGCGAGCTATGTACATTATCGACTAATTTGTGCAAATGTAGAACGTAGAGGATCTATGTTAAACTCCGTACACATTAGTCAGTAGAGCGAGTGTTAGAGATGCGACCAAAGAATACTTACCAACAATCTGTTTATATTCATCCGCGAGCTCTAACTCAAACAACGAGGGTCAGAGGGACTAAGGGTTTTAGCGAGATTTACCCGCACCCGGTCATCTGCCCGACGAAGCCCTCAAACAACGAGGCAGAACCAGCATAACAATTTTAACAACTCATGCTAATTTTTTTTTTTTAATTTCTAACTATTTCATATTTTTTTACGGTAGTGTTACATTATACCATGTCTTTATTGTTAATTCGTTCGTTTACTGTATAACGGTTAATGATGTGTTGGTCATCGCTGCAACACCAAGCTTTATTAATACGTTGAGTGCCCAAGTTAGATTGTTGAGTTTACCTCCTGCCCAAATTTTTTTTAATATGATTATTATTATTTTTGGGTTCTTGAATATAATATAAAATTGATGCCCTCTCCTTGTTCCATAAAGAAACTAAATATCATGACGGGCTGGAGTGTATTAGTACCAGTAGAACTGCTGGGACTTATGGATGGAGCTTATCTGTACCGCATGACGAGTTTACTCGTTATTACAGTTACTTGACTTTTTATGCAAAAGCTCTCTAAGTATTGTTTATTGTTACCTTATACATTGTTTAGAAGACCATTGTTATAAAACTTTGTTATAACACAATTGAAAACACCATTGTTGCTTACATTGTTTAGGAAACTACGGCGTGCACAACGTCATCTACTGAGCAAGCGCATCTACCAAAAATAACATTTGCCATTATGTGACACATGCTGGCATCTTGTGGTAATATGAGCACTACAAAGACGTTTCTATTTCAAATACAAAGCATTTTGACTGCCTCAAATCCAATACATTAGCTGTAGTTATTTCCCACCATCAGAAAACAAATATCGGAATTTTTACAGGAGCAAACAATGGTTCCAAACACATGCCACCATTGTCCTGATACTTCTCTTGAGCGCATCTGGATATCTGAGGCCTAATGGTGCGTCTGGATATGTGAAGCTTAATGGCGCGTCAGGATATCTGAGGCTTAATGGCGCGTCTGGATATCTGAGGCTTAATGGCGCATCTGGATATCTGAGGCCTAATGGCACGTCTGGATATCTCAGGCTTAAAAGTGCGTCTGGATATCTGAGGCTTAATGGCGCGTCTGGATATCTGAGGTTTAATGGCGTTTCTGGATATTGGAAGCCTAATGGCGCGTCTGGATATCTGAGGCTTAATGGCGCTTCTGGATATCTGAAGCCTAATGGCGCATCTGGATATCTGAGGCCTAATGGCGCGTCTGGATATCTGAGGCCTAATGGCGCGTCTGGATATCTGAGGCCTAATGGCGCGTCTGGATATCTGAGGCCTAATGGCGCGTCTGGATATCTCTCCCAGGACGGACGAGGTTTGGTGTATAAATGAAACGGTGGCTAAATATCGGGTTAGCCGTCTGATAGAAAACGCGAAAATCTCCAAAAATATTTTGATGAAGGAATTTCATTTTGAACCTGTGACTTTCATGCACTAAAGCTTCCGTCAAGAAATTTCTCGCAAATCAGAATAAAACTGCAAACGGTACCGTGTCCCATACAGAAAATCACGCATGCAGACAAACAAATTCCAAATACAGTCAAGTATTCGTCTCGCTCGCTTTGCTCACTTTGCCACTTATGCATTAGCGTCCAATTTCTGCAAATAAGAAACCAGTCACAAGAATGTACCGTCTTGTAAGCAGTTTTGTTTTCCCAAAGATCCATTGCAAACTTGCCAATAATATCCTGATTCACTGTGACGATTGTTGTAGGACGAACATTGTCATTGTTCAGTCATTGTGCATCAAATAAGTGTTTTATTTTTAAGGAAAATATTGTTTCTTAGATTTAAAATAGAATATGATACTTTACTAAGTTTTACGATTGTCATTATTAGTTTACTTTCAACTATTTGCGTTTAAGAATCGCATTTAATATTTTCCGTACTGCATTCGCTTCTACCGCCACACTTCCAACATTAGTGGTGAGTATGGCACTGAGGTAAACAGCGTCTTTCAAACACAATTTCCTATGTCCACACACGAAGTACACGATTCCAGTAAAGTACAAAATGTTCACACGATGCTTATAGACAACAACCACTCACCCAAAATGCCTCCCAGGGCAAGAGATTTTTGAGCTCAAGTAAGGGAGCGTTTATGCAACTGTATCAACGGATGGTAATGATCAGCTGGTTGACACAGTGGATTAGCTTATGTTAGGGACGAGACTGAGTCACAAGTTACCTTTACGCCATTTTTGTCCAGGTTTAATGATTTTTCGGTGTTGATTGCTCGCCTACCAACTGGTACAGCTTATGAAGGTATGGTAGTGAATTCTGAATAAATGTCCCTAAATAAATAAGCTAAATGGGGGAAGAAAAGATTCTAATGAAATTGGCCGAAAATGGTTTACATGTGGAATGCTTGGGGTTGATGATTGGAATGCCAGAAAAGGCTTCACTTAGTTACTACCCCTAAGTTGGTCGTTTATTGTTACATGAATAGGAACATTAAATATATCAGATTACGACAATCAGTTGTAGTAACAGACATTATTAAAGGCCAAAGATTATAATAATGGTTCTTGCACGGAAAGGGATGACGGAGTAGTTCCAGCCGAGTGTCGCCATGAGACGGCGCTGCAGGCAGAAGGAGTACCGGAACCGCACCGGGACCAATGACCAATGGACGGGAGCCTCTCTTGGCAGCTCCAACCGACGTGCGGATGCGAAGCCCCGGAACCAATCATGCTGCATGCGACGAACCCTGTCCATACAGAAGGGTACGGGGGGGGGGGGGAGGAGGCTGGTTGCTTGCCCTCCGTGGCAATGGTTTTTTAATTGGGAGACATGAAAAGAGAAAACAAAAGGCATTAGAAAGGTTTGACAATGATTTTTGCACTTGGTCAGTACAAAGCCAGTGACGCAACAAAATAGGTTTAGCCCAAAACAATCTTAAATAGGACCATGCTCGTTTGAGAAACAAATTCCAGCTACCTATTTACATCTTAAATAGGCACCCATAATAGTCGTCAACGCCCCGGCCTGTAACCGAGACCGAAAAGACTTAAATGTAATATTGGTTTGGCTTAAAATTAAATTGGAGGAGTAAAATAGGTGTCTTTCTGTTTTTGTTACGCTTAATCAAGTTTTAATGTTGCTTATTGGTTTTTCAATTAAAAGGGTCTTGATAGGATTTAGTTTTGTCATCCTTTAGACACCAAAAGCATAGGTTCGGTAGCATAACAAAAGATTATGATCCGTCCTGCATTATTTTGTAGATAACAGCGAAAAACAGGACAACCCAAAAGGGGACTCTAAACCAAATTATTGGTTTCAGCATTATTCACAATATTTACAAGTCAAAAATCGGTAAGGTTCAGACCGGAACAACACTGAATAACATTTAAAGTTCGACGGTACTGAAGTCAATATGACGTCACAGTCGAATGGCCCATGACACAACAAAAATTCGAGTTGGAAAAGAGAACCGTATGTCTTTAAAAAAAAGAAAATACGCCTTTAAAAAAAATTAGTATTAATGATGGTCCGACCGGAAGGTAAAGTTAATGAAGCTATTGGGTTCAGCAATAAAATGTACACTCTGAAAAGAGTAAATCGATGTTGTATTACAAAATTGATACACATAACACGTCATTAAACAATGTTCCCAGACGGGAATAAAATATCGAACAGGGAATGGTCTCAACAATGATCGTTGATGGATAACGAGGAAGTACACCTTTGTTATGGACAATAAGCGCTTTGTGTTGACCGAGGAAAGCATTGTTACAATTTCATTGTTGTGGCGGAAAAAAGAATCGCGCAATCGAAGAAACCGATCCGCCATGTATCCATCGTCTGAAAGGCTAGAAAGCCTTAAGGATGGGGGGGGGGGAGAGGCGCAATGGCGCGTCGAATTCCTAATGACTACTATTTCTAGACCAACTATTAACAGATTGATAATACAACTGCCCCTGGAAAGGTGAGTCCGGGGCAAGAAATTAGGTTAAAATAGGGAGTGAACAAGCACAAGGGTGCTTTATAGTTAGGCTTACGTTGCTCAGAGTGCTTGGGAATTATGTCTATGACAAAACGGGAAATTTTATTTTTCAGCTGTGGTTTCAAACGGGGAAAACAAAAGAAATTGTTAACGCAACAAATGAAAATTTACCAGGCAAATGTGATGAGGGGGGCTGAAAAGCATTTTCAAACGGTAAAAGTGAAATCAAATCTTTATTGAAACGGGAGGTTTTACGTGGGGAGAGGGTTAATAAACCTGAAGCTGAAAAATCTGAATTTCCCTGGGGAGGAGGGGGAATTTCATAGTCAAAATTAGACCCAAGTCGGAAAAATTAAAATTAGTTGGTGTTAACCAAGTTTTCAGGATGTAAACTTTTGGGCGAAAGTACGAAGAAATACAGATGTGTTAAAACAAATTGTTTTTTGGGTTGATATGGTTGATAACGCTGGTTGGTTGGTTAACTATTAAATAGCTTCCTTTACTGTTTAAAGTAGGGTGATCGCGAAATAGTATGAAAGTTTGCATTCTTTAACCAA
>JAHWFP010091797.1:0-10958 GCA_023313725.1 Lithobius niger | reverse complement strand
GGGGGGAGGAGACACATCGAGTAGTTGGCAATACGGGAGACAGAAAGCGAGGGAAAAAATCGTGGATGTAAGTTACAATTCGAAATCGGCTCTTATTTTTTTATGCACTCTACATTAAATGAATTTGTATTTAAGTACACACTACGTAGTTTTTTCGATTTAAGCGAGAACGATGTTGTGTGCTTAGGACCGTAACTACGGGAAGGGGTGGAGGGGTGGGGGTGTTCTCCCAACACCTGTCCAGGGGTGCCAGAATGCCAAATTAAAGTTCCATACTGTTTCAGTCAAACCACTAAGAAAATTATTTCCTCTACTGTTCATTATTTATTCTTTTATTTTTTGGAGGCTGAAGAAATGTCTAAAGCGTATGGTTTGAAGCCGGGAAGGCCTTCGAATACCTAAAAATCCGTCAGCTCACAGCATTCCCCCAGTCCCCCATACCCTTAGATCAACTTTCAAGCATACCCTTTGATGTGCATGCTCGCCCCCCCCCCCAACCAAATGCACTTCATCACACCCCTGCAGGTGCCTCATTGACAAAAAAAAAACGGTCTCAGATAATGGGCGCTAGCTGTAATGATAATATTTTTGTATTTTAATATTCATATTATAGATACTGGGGGAGGGGGGGGGGCGATGCATTTATGAAGTTTGGCCTAGGAAAAAAAGTGCAAAGCCTCTAACCCTCCAACGTAAAGAGCAGCAGAGTCCTGAACAGCAGTAGCTTAACAAGCACATGTTCATTTGTTTTAATTGTGTGTGGCGGATGAATACGTGCGTTATTGTGTAATCGGGCTTTGCTGGTAGGGTGGGAAATCCTATAGTGTGTGTCTAGGCACGTACGTCAGTATACACGTTCCCATTGTCGGAACTTTGGCCAACCAATGAGAGACGATGCGGACAATACTAACAATGGTTATAACAATATTTTCATACTTACGCGCCCACCCACGCCATCCTTGTTACGCCCCAGGTTTCAAACCATAAAAGGTACGCAGTTCGTATTGTAGTGCACCCATTCGTCCAATTTCATAGCTGGAAGCCTTCCCGTTATCTCGGAATCGATGAATAATCACCCTATGGGATTTAACATGGGGATGAGCGGACTAGCTACGTTATTGAGGGGCATATTTTGCATTGAAAGTAGCATAGCTGGCATTCAAACCCGAGTTAATTTTTGTCAGGTGGGTCATTGCTCTCGATTTCAACACAATTTAAGCTTTTGTACCGCATTATTATTTTTCCCCAAGTGCCTGAAATGTGTCCAACTATGCTTCAAGATATAAGACACTGACACAATGGCGTCGCGCTACAATGGTTTACAACCTCGACAATTGATGTGATGGGATGTTTGTTGTGATGTTTGTTGCCTAACTTGGCGCGACACACTAGCGTGTGTCTAGATACGAATTTCGTGTATTTCAGGTAATTAATGACAACCAATAAAGCTCTCTACTGTGTGTAAGCTGTCATGTTACCAAACCGAAAAATAAACTTTCTTTTCAACATCAGCCTAGCAGGAATCGTACACCATACCACCGTATCATAACATGGGCCTTTATAGGTGGATTTCTTAAAATTTTTCTCAAAATGTATCCGTTACTTTCATATTTTTGAGGACGAAAGCTGATCATCGGTACGTAGTATGAGTTTAATGCTTACCATCCTCTTACTGCCGAATTTTACACCTGTCAAAGCTTGTCCGTTTTCCTTCTAGTTTTGACTTTTATTCTCTAAACATTTAACTTTCTGTTTTTGATTCTTGATACGTGTTATTGTGAGAATTGCTCCTCAGCTGTAAAACAGTGTATAGTTGACGGTATTGCCTGCAACGAAAAGAATGCATAATTCTCCCAACCTAGACATGTAGTATAACGTTTTATTTTTGCTTTCACGTTTTTAATTTTTTTTAAAGAAATCTGGCAATAATAGGCATTATTTCAAAATGGCCATCTGATATCAAGATGGCGACCAGAGATGACAAGTGACGCTGGCACATTCATTGTTTCAATTGGTATCAACTGTATCCTCTGTGTTCTAAATTTGAAGAAAATCAGACGATAATAAGCAAAATTTCAAAGTGGCCGCCTCATTTCATGACGCAGGCCATTGTCTAGCGACGATCGCACATTCACTGTTTCAATTGATATCAACTATTTCGTCTCCGTTCTAAATTTGAAGGAAATAAGACGATAATAAGCATAATTTCAAAATGGCTCCCCAATTTCAAAATGGTGGCTATTAAGATTACTAGTTATGATGCAACATTCGCTATTTATCTTGGTATCAATTATTTATTTTTAAAATTAATTTAGTTTGAGCCTTAAGTCAGCCGAAGCAATTTAATGCTTGTATGGCTGAACCAGCTCAATTTAGCACATTACCACACTTTCATTAGAGTAGAAGAAATATCTGGTAAAGGGAAGTCCCACCGTACTAAATTTGAAGGGTAATAAACATAATTTCAAACTGGCCGCCGAATTTGAAGATGGTGGCCATTAGAGATTACTAGTGACGATGGCGCATTCACTGTTTGACTTGGTATAACTCTTTCGTCTCCGTTCTAAATTTGAAGGAAATCGGACGAAAATAAGCCTAATTTCAAAATGGCTCCATTACAGATTAACAGGGATGATGGTGCATTCATTGTTTTAGGGCGCGTTTATGCAGCGACTCGCCTTTGCATTCTCGCAGCTAGAACTCGATCGCGATGGCAAAGGTGACATTGCCATGGTAACAACGCTAAATGGATTAGCTAAATCCGACATCGTTGGAGTAAATACTTGCAGTCTTATAATCCGTGTCAATAATATAAAGAATTCCTCATGACGAAACAATGTTCCCAAACGCTTCTGAACTCACGTTATTTGCTGTTTTCGTTGCGAGGCGGCAGACATAAAAACCGCCGCCATGTTGGAATTTGAGGTGATTTCTAGCTTCTAGCTGCGAGAATGCAAAAGCGAGTGGTTGCGTAACCGTGCCCTCATTTATATCAACTAATAGCTGACTCGTCTATCTGAAATCTGAAAGAAATCAGTGTTTTCCCAGTGGCAGATGTAGGTTAGACACAAAGTACATTCACCTGGCGATGGTAGGATTCCGATCTTCACCTAACAGTTGGAGTGGAGTACACCTACACGGTATGGTGTAGGGTTCGTATCTGCACTGAATGTGAAGTGTCTTTCCTGCTCGGAACATTAGGACTGTTGCTGCACAGAAAGCGATCTTCAGGTCCAACCAATACAACAGTAGTAAGGTAACGTTTGCAAATTACGTAACACCTGGAGGGGAGAGTATGATAAGTGTTACAAAAAACTAATTTTCGCAAAAATTATTTGTCGCTAAACTATTGTTGCGAGGGGGGGGGGTTGTCAATTACTGGAAAAAAGATGTACGTAATTTGTGAACGCTCTCTGACGGTTCGTTGGGAGAATTTGGTTACGTAAGGAGAATTTGTTTTTTGATCAGCATAATAGCATCGTTTCATTTAGCACATAATGGCTTGTTTCTAAATAACTTTTTCGGTTACACTGAAAGAACCTAGAAAAGGTACATGCTTACCTATAGGAAGCTACGATTTGATCCTATTGCCATGATTTTTGGTGTAGTTTGACCTGCAGAGAGAATATATGAAACACATCCCCAGAAAAACAACAACAAAAAGTTGTTTAATTGGCCCCCCCTTTGTGTCTCGGATTTAGTTGGACCGAATTTCAAAATTTTTGGACTGCAAAAAAGCCTTGACTAGTCGAGGCTAAGTTCCAAATTTGGTTTTCAAAATGTTAACTTTTGACGGAGTTGTGAGCCCTCAAAGTTGAGAGCAGGATATAAAATATAGGTAGCGCCACTCTTTCTCTCACAACTGCAAACATTTGGATGATGCAGGGACAGATCTGAGATATGCTAAGTCTCTCGTCAGTTAACTCTGGACGACCATACATTACTTCCCAAAGAGCCTTGCTATCCGGATCTGGTTCTCAGTTTGTCTTCCCTCCAAAGAACAACAGATTGTATATTGTGTTTTTCAGACGTAATTGTATTTTAAAATACCTTTATTGTAACCATGAACTCACCATGTCTACAACAATGTATAGCATAGCACGCTCTTTAACAATGCCTTGGCATCTCTACTCCAAAACTGTCATTCCATTCCCAGCTGGCAAACCAGTAAGACAAGCGCTTAGCCGCAGACCAAATCTTCCATGTTAACACCTTTCGCAGGTCCAGGCATAATCATGCGAAAAATGGCGCTGCAATAGCATTTTTTGACCGTACTTTTTTATTTACCCTAAACGGATAAGTATGAAACACCGACTGAGGGGGCGCGCTACTATATACTTCGAGATTTCTGTAATCCTAAAACGTATGACGCAAGCAATCGTGAAACTCCGGGTGTGGGCTCATTCTGTGTGCGACCACACCTGCCAAGACATGTACGACGCATGCGCTAAGCTTTAACACGGAGGATTTGGTCTGCGGCTACGCGCTTTTACCAGTAAGTTACTTTCGAAATTGATAATTAGAAATTATTCCTCCCCATTTCCTCCACTAGTCCCAATTTCAGTCAGCATGCCCCCAAAACATCACTTGTATTCATCCCCATCTTATGAGTTGCTTTGTAGCAGATTAGGCAGTGGCAGGCGAGTCTCTTAACCACCTAAATCCTGAACAATAAACATCATAGCCCTAACACTACTTGCAATTCTTTCATAAGTAATAATTCCGCCCGTAATCCAGCCCTTGACGCCATAATGAAACTAGTACCTGCTTTCAAAGATTTACCGCCAGACAGAGGGAGCTGTCGTCAAGTAACAGGAAGTGCAGTGCATCATGGTATCGCTTTTTAGTGTCAGTAACACAAATTGATTGCGGTAATAATGCAAAATTAACAGTTCAAAAAATATTGTACGTCAGATTAGGACAAAATTGTCTGATCATGATTTACTTTTTTAATTCCAGCATTCAATTTTAAAACCGGTTGTAGTTACTTACGGGTGGCGCCAAGTATCACTCATGGTTTTGTGTTCCGAAGCCTGCTGATCGGCCGGTTAGGCTGAAACATTTTCCGTGATTCACGTTTCGCGTAACGAACTGAATAAGGTTTGAATCGAACACAGAAAAAGTTCTTCAACTTGAATGTTGCCCACGCACGGGACTTCCGTCAATTTCCGAAGGTATTGTTCAAGGGCGAGTGGAATGATATATTAAGGTTGGTCATTCACCAGCTCATTAAGTCGTTTTCCCGCCAATATACGTTCGTGAAACTTCACCGGCTACAGTCTAATTTGACTTGTGCGCTTATCCATAAGCTGTTGAGTACCATTTTGACGTCAGTGGAGGCAGCAAAATGAACAGCCCATGGAAAAACATTATCAAAAATCTCGCTAATAGACCTCCCATTATCGTTGCTATTGCCATGGTTACCATGGTAACGATGCCGCTATTTTTTTAGGCTCCTGCATAGCCGTACCGGCTGAGAGGACTATTGCAACGACTTTGTCCATCCGTCACTTTTTTCAACTTTGCAACGGTACCAGATATTGACGACCATTGTTGACAACGTTAAATTCAATGTGAGAAGTTAGTTAAATAACATAGCAAATTAAAACTTCGTTACTTCCTCATAGCTAATAAAGTTCTTCGATGTAACTAAATTAAATAATAACATTTGATCGTCGAATTAAAATCCTAAATTAAAATCCTCAATAAAAACAAATGGCTTTTAGCTTCGTTTAAATAGTCTCGTCGCATTGTTGCATGAATGAATAGGCTTACCTTCGAACCAAATTCTCCGTTAGGCCTATCTGCTACTTACGAAATTAAAACTGCATTTTTAAAATTCGGCCTAAAAATTAAAATTAGGCCTAAAATCATGTTACCATGGTAACGTCAAGTTGCTACGAGTCGCTGTTGGCTTCATCAACAGCGTCTCTCTCGTCACTTCCCTACTACCACTGAAGTATATATAGGCTACGTTGAGCGTTACGTTGTAACACTGTAACTGTGTGCCTGAAGGCGCTCCGTGTTGCAAAAATGAATAGACTTACTATACAATCCATATCTCCGTTAGCTGCTACTTACGAAATTAAAACTGCTGTTTAAAATTAGGCTTAAAAGCTGACAATTACGCCTAAAATGTAAAATAGGCCTAAAAGCTAACACATTTTTACCGGCAATTGTGATGGCTACTGCTTTTAGATTAGTATAGTACAGATAGCTGTTGTAGTGCATGATAGAGGTGTGCGTCTTAACATTGGAAGTGGAGGAACTCTACAGAAGACCGGTGCGACTAAGCAGTCACTGTAGCCGCTTGTTAATTTCAAGTCTCGTCTCCTACGAGAACCTGACAAGTGCTGCGTTCTGGTGCCGTTGATGAAAGCCGGTATTATTTTGCTTTCAGAAAAGCGTCGCTACCAGCTTATCTACCCTGGTTGAGAGTTTAACACAGAGACAATAGGCTGACCCTTACTAATACTGGCTATCGCCAGTGATAATATTAAGCTCTGAAAGTTATCGTCGGTTTCCCCACCTGTTGCTGCCCTGTGGTTAATTTTTCTGTTACGATTGGATTCTTTCTGAAACCGATGGCCTTGGTATAAAGGACATTTAAATCCTTGATTACAAAGAACAAAATCGAAAATGAGAAAAATACACCCGAGATGCTGATCCACAAATGGCCCAAAGTTTGTAAACCATAATGTGAACTCCATGGTTGCTCTGAGGGCGTTACAGACACACGTGAATTTATTAGTTCAATTTCGTGTTTGTTTATAATCGAATTCCAAACTGACGTAAATAAAATTCAGTTTGTTCCAAAACTGCTAGTGCAGAAATTACTGTGTATGGTGAGAAGAATTTGGATAAACGGTATTGAAAAACATTTGTTTCCAGCAATTTGAATGTACATACCTGTTCGGAGCTATAGAGTAACATGTATACCATGTGCAATGGCTGTTTGGTGTGACGTCATCATGAGTTAGCCAATGACGAACGAGAACAACGGCTATTTGGCCTTCTGATTGGACTAGCCCAGTCATGTGATATGCACGTCACAACAAACAGCCATGGCGCTTGGTATAGGCATGCAGTTTTTTTGAAAGCAACACGATGTGAATCACCCACATACAGACTATGTAAAGTTTGATTTGCTTTAGGTGGAGCTGTCTGACCCGTTCGAAGTTCCTTTCCAGTAGACTGTCACTTGAAAAGGCGAACTGAAGTGATATCGAAAATCTCGCGTTAACTGAAATCGCTGACACTGTTTTCTTGCAAGTTAATCTTTCACTAATGATAAAATTGTTGCATGAACCTACAGAGGTAAAAGTTACCCGGTCAGAAATGGATAAAGAAACTCACAGATACAAGTCAGAAGTAGTGGGAAACCATATCATTGATCCAGCCAGAAGGGAAAATGCATATCACTAGTCTAGTAATGCTAATAACACAAAGTATATTACCGTTTACTATACTACACTGAACAGTGGCCCTATAAGACCCCTTGCCTTCCCAATAGTTCGAGGACCACCTTATTTTTTAGCTAGCTGAAACACTAGCAACGTCCTTTGTTATTGGTATTGTTTTACTGCTGATGGCTTGACGGCCCATTTTGCCGTGAAGGCCCTTTTACGTTGAAAGCCCCCTGCTCCCCATTAAATCCGCCCCCGACACTGAAAAGATTTTTCACTGACATGTAATGTTACTTAATTGTGTATCACTTCCGTTTTCGCAGCAATAACTTTCAACAGAAAGTAGTAGAGGAGATTTTAACCATACATTTTATTACCAGTGCATACGTTACAGTTTATTAAAGTCTACCTTGCACAAAATTATTATGACCACATGAACCAGCCGGGACAAATATTATTTTTAAGTAAATGCATAAACATGCGGATCTGTAGACCCAGTACGAACGCCACGCACGTTTTTAGATCTTGTATGAAAAGTATAATTCTTTCTGCGATTGGCAAATGACACTGTCTTCTTTCGGTTGCCAAAGGGTTTTCCAAGTAGCCGTTGGCGACCACTTGATACCAGTGACTCCAACATGTCTAAGACAGAAATAAGGGACAGCCCAAGAGCAAGTCCAAGGTTTCCCCCAATATCGCAGACAACTGACGAAAGACTATCAACCCGCACTTCGGTCAGATGTTGCTGGATGTTGGTAAAAAACATCACTATAAAACTTGTTAAGCTAAGCTTCTGCGGCTCAGAGTACGGCAGCAGGGTCACAACAATTTCTTCACATCGTCTTATGCAGCCACATTGTTTATAATCCACAGGACGAAAGGACAATGCAAAGTTCATGTAAGTGGCTTCAGCTTGAGACGCTTTCGTACTGTTGTCACACAAACTTATGTTAGAGGACAATGGCATATATGGTAATCTATAAAAGAAAGAATATAGTGTTGTACTCGAAAATCACACACTGATTGTCTGTTATCAAGGTGTGTCGCCCGCCAAGATAAAATGATAACATCAAAATAAAATACAGTTATGAGCATGACGACCACTAGACATGTTGTGTCTTTACAGCAAAGGAAGTTTGGCCGTTTTCAGCCATCTGAGGATAAATAACAATGCGACAGAAAAGGCTGAAACTTGTTTAATCGGGAGACTTTGGTCGCCTGACAACATAAAAGTCACTATTAAGGACGCAGCCTACCATTTTCTTGTTGAAAAAACGACGTGAATAACGTCGATATTTGCCTAATTACTTACTAACTAAAAACTACTATACTGGTAACGCTTTTTTTGTTATCACGAAAATACATTTTTCCATGCGGTGAAGAAAGCTGGTTCTTAGCTCATTTTACAGGTATTGCTCTGTAGATGTGCCCTTTTCGTATGGGCCTTTCTGATGGGTCAAGTGGTTCAGGGATCAGGGAGAGAAAGAAAATTCATTTATTGGGGCCACAGCCCGAAGCTATACATGCCCACTCTAAACGAAACAACTACTACATCGTGACATCAAATCAAGCAACCATAGAACCTCTTAGCAAATCATCTCACTCTACTACATCATCTCTCCTAAACACTCACCAGGAACGTGACCCCACAAGAGGTAAGAGAACGTACACAAGGACAGAAGTAGCTTTAACAAATCTTGTGATGCTACGCAACAGCTGAATATCTCGCTTATGGCAACCCGCTTTTAAGGGCTCGTTTATGCAACGAGACCTTCTCGCTCGCCGAAAGCTATTTGCTAGGCAACCGTTATTTATTTATGATTAGTTTCTTGTAGCTGCTAAATGAATGTTGTAATAGATAACAAATTATATGTATTATAAATAACAACACGGATAAAGAACAAAGTGCAACACTCATCTTAAACATTGCTACAACATTGTTGCCATTTCACGCTATTTCCAAAATTTGCTATTCTCGCTGAAAAAACAGCTTCTAGCAGTGATCAAACGACGGTAGAATAAATAGCTACTCGCAGCGAGAATTCAAAATCCAACATGGCGTCCATTTCTGAGTTATCAATTCGAAGACAACCCTTCGAATGCCGGTAATCAGGAATCTGTCCGTCGTCGTGTACTGCAGTAAAAATTGTTTTCTTATTGTCATATATCGACGCTGTCATGTTGCAAGCATCGTACGTCGTGAGGCGAGGCACGAGGAGAAAATTTGCGTCCGCGTTGTTGCCATGGTTACTACGTATAGACAACTCGAAAGCCGCATTCTCCGACAAAGGCGAGAAGCAGCCAGCAGATTTAGTATTGACCAAGTAAAAGCTAGTAAGCGAGAAAATTGTCCTTGCGTAAACGCGCCCTAAGAGCATGTCCACCGAGGTTGCTCCAAACGACCAAATTGATTGTTTTACATTGTTTTAAACATTGTTATTATGCAACAATGCCAAACTGAACATTAAATAAATCCGTGCGTTTGCAGTACTAATAAGATATGTTAATCATATGAAAAAAAAGTGACGCCGCCCTCAAAATCTAACGAAAGACAAAAAAAAAAAAAATGGACCCCAAAACTAGATAGGTGTTTCCAACTCACAATTACTAAGGAAAAAATTGATTTCAGCAATTTAGACAAAAAAAAATAATCTGATATTTTCTGTATCGACAGGGTTCGTCCCATGCAGCATGATTGGTTTCGGGGCTTCGCATCGGCACGTCGGTTGGAGTTGCCAAGAGAGGCTCCCGCCCTTTGGTCATTGGTCCCGGTGCGTCGGTGCGGTTCCGGTACTCCTTCTGCCTGCGGCGCCGTCTCCTGGCGACACTCGGCTGGAACTACTCCGTCCTCCCTTTCCCAGCAAGAACCATATTATAATCTTTGGCCTTTAATAATGTATGTTACTACAACTGATTGTCTAAATCTGATGTATTTTATGTTTCTATTCATGTAACAATACTTGATGTATCCCATATGCTCATGCCAATTGTTACCTGCCCTAAACGACCAACTTAGGGGTAGTAACTAAGTGAAGCCTTTGCTGGCATTCCACTCATCAACCCCAAGCATTCAACATGTGAACCATTTTCGTCCAACTTCATTAGAATCTTTTCTTCCCCCATTTAGATTATTTATTTAGGGACATTTATTCACAATTCACCACCATACCTTTTTTGGCTGTACCAGTTGGCAGGCGAGCAAGCACCGAAAACATCATTAAACCTGGACCAAAATGGCGTAAAGGTAACTTGTGACTCCGTCTCGTCCCTAACATAAGCTAATCCACTGTGTCAACCAGCTAATCATTACCATCCGTTGATACACTACCCCAAAACAAAACTTGGTAAGGATTCCCGCTAAGCTTTTCGGCCGTGTGAAGTCGTGATATCAAACGCCAAGCTCTTTCGCCAAGCTAATCCCACCGACTAAAACGTCAAACGTTAAATGAAATAATTGAAAATTACGCAGGAAACAATTTTCATATATTTCATTTAATCTTCGAAATATTACTCGGTGGGATTAGCTTGGCGAAAGAGCTTGGCGTTTGATAT
>JAHWFP010091793.1:754-18718 GCA_023313725.1 Lithobius niger | reverse complement strand
ATAATAGTACAGTATGTACGTATTGTTTTTTAGAAGGACATACTTTTCTGTCTGCAGTAAACGTTTGAGAAATGAGCAACGTGGTGTGTTTTTACAGAACCTAGGTTTACAACAAAACCGTCCTAACCTAAGTCAAACTGGTCTAAATAGGGGTAATGGACAGCGACGAATTTGAAACAAGACAATTATCGAAGTCAATCAAGTGCAACGAACGCTAAATCCTATGATACAAACAATATGCTGTAAAAACAAACAAAAAAAGTATTATTGCTTTCAAAACGTTATTTTCTATACAGTAACTTGTAACCAATCTGGACTAAACGAAACCAGTAAACAACCAAATAAATTACGAAATAAATTATTTTTCAAATTACGAAATAATGTCCTATTTGGTAATGAGAAGTAAAATGTATAAATAAAAGTAAATTTATGTATTTCACACGAGTGATACTATCATCATGGTAAAAAGTTTCATGTACCTAAATTTTTTTTCGTGCGTGTTTCGTGCGTAGTGTTCATTATTTCTGGCGTGCATTTCTTGAGGCAGGACTTCACAAGTGATGTTTTTTTAATGCAAGATGAAAGCATTTGCAAAGTATCAAGCCAAGGAAGAATCAGAAAATGTTAACAACAAAGGTGGGTCCTTTCGTTTGCAACCTATTGTCTGTACGTTTCTGTAAATTTGTTTCTAGATTCCCATTTTTTCGTGACATATTGACGGTCATCATTACGTATACAATATAGAAATTTTAAATTGTCTAAATGTTTAGGAATACGTTGGGAAAAAAAGCCACAATTAATGAGTTTATAGGCTACGTTTTTAATTTTTGGCCTGAAAGAAAACACTTAGCTACTGGTGGATGAAGACTCATTCAAGCTCAGCATTTGCCGTTTGCTGAATTCATTAAGATGATTTGTCAAGAAGATGGAGCCGTGAAGTTTATTCACAAGATTTGAATTTACTATGACTTGTAAAATGAGCTGCACAAACCTTGGTTTCCTGCCAATCAAAGGTTGTTTGATATGAGACGCCATATGCCAACGAAGCAGCAGCAGCTGATGTTACACGCTTCTCCCTCACAAATGCGTTCCTCCTTTCCTGTGACATACTTTCCCATAGTGGCACACCTAAGTAACCATCTGCCCACCTTGGATAGGAGGATGGGAAGGGAGAGCAGATAAAAGGATGGGAGGAAAGGGGAGGGAAGAAGATAGGGAGAAGATGGGAGGTAAAGAGGAATATTCAAATTCAGTCAAATTCAGGCCACGCCGTTTGAAAACTGCCAAACAAGCCCACGGGTGAAAAAAAAAACTCGGGCGAAGCCGGGGACGACTGCTAGTACTATAATACGCAACACGCCCGAGCAAGTGCCCCACGCTTTCGAGCAATAAAGCAACATCAAAGCGCTAAAATCAACAACTGAGCAGCTTTGGTGGGTGCTACCATCTGAACATCAAGCAGCGAAAAGTTACAACAAAGCGACGAGGTTTCCTAAATCTCCGAAAATACATACGACAGGTATTTGTATCGAGTTTTTGCGTAGCATTGTGTAAGCAAACCTGCAACAAAGGTTTGGTCGCGTAGAATGTGACATTGTTGGAGTTTTGACTTTTGACTTTTGTTAATGAGCTAAAAAAAAAAACATGTTTCACCTAAAAGCAGACAACTTTAAACCAAACGACAATGTGTTGCTAATTGGCAGCCTTATACGATGGAAAGGCGCATATTTCGTAGATGCTGATTTCCAGAAAGAAGTTGAATTGTTTTTAAGTGGGTGGCAACAATCACTGATGCTGATTTCCAGAAATGAGTTAAATTGTTTTTAAATGGGAGGCAACAATCACTGCATGCACAAGCGTTTGTTTGTTTGTTTGTTTGTTTATTGAGAGCCAAAAAGACCTTTAAGTCATACGCTCTACACAAAATGAACCTGAACCTAACTTATACCTAATCCAAAAAAACTGGAAATACCGTGAGGAACCAGCCACCGGGGCAAGGAACAAGATTGAACCGAACTAGCCAACAGACCATTACCCTCCTCTCCCCCTCCGACGCTCAGCAGAGACGTCATGTAAGCAAACAAAACAAAAACTCGAGGGAAACAAAGAAGACTAGGAATATGGAACCAAATTACCCAAGGCAACCCGTTGCCTTGCAGAAATCCAACACGACACGTAGGGTGCGCCCAGTAATCACTGTATGGGGAGGCACACCCAAAATCTCCCTCAAAGGAACATGCCCTTCACTCAGTTGGAGGCGACGATGACCGACCAACAGGGTGCAGGAAACCAAGTAATGGTGTACCGATTCCTGAACTGACCCACAGGCTCACACCGGGGAGGAGCTCCATCCAAGCCGATGCTGGTGGGCACGCAACTGAACATGCCCCGTGCGCAATCTGGAGAGGAGACTTGCTTCCCTTCTGGGCAGACTCTCCAAAATGGCTGGTGCCGAGACAGTGAGGTGTAGGTCAAACAAGACCTCCCAGTCGTGGCAGACTCCCACCTGTACTGCCACAGATCCTGGCAGCAGGAGGAAACAACAGGGTGCAAGTCCCTAGGTCCCACCGAGAACCGTACCTGGTTGACCCCAGTGACGTGTCCTCTTCTTGCCAGCTCATCCGCCAACTTGTTGCCGAAGACCCCCTTGTGTCCCGGAGTCCATTGAAAGGACACCACAGTTCCGTTTTGCATAACACTATAGACCTTCCATCCAACTTCTGCCACAATCGGATGGGTTATCCCTAAAGAGTGGAAACTACGTCTCAGGAAGCCCAGACCCGATGCAATCCATATAATACAGATCAAAAAAAATTTGCTGACGACCTTAAACTGCACTCTGAAATTGTGGATGTGCAGGATTACCTATCACTAAATGTTGAGATCGAGTATGTCTCAAGTTGGGCATTAGGTTGGCAACTGCCGATCGCGCACAAAAAATGCATGAGTTTTCACATTGGAAGTCAAAATAATTGTTTTACCTACACTCTCGAAAATCAGAAATTACCGAACGTGGACAAGATAAAAAATCTTGGTATTTGGTTCACAAATGACTTAAAATCATGGATCTATTGTACGCATATTGTCTCCTCTGCAAATCGCCGGCTGGCAATTGTCCAGCGCTGCTTGCTTCACCTCAGGAGATGTTCCTACAAAGGCATGGTCTTTCAAGGTTTATGTTCAGCCCCTATTGGAATTTGCAAGTCCAGTGTGGTCCCCGTACCTACTTAAGGACGTTGCTCTCATTGAAGCGGTACAACGCCGCTTTACTAAGCGCCTACCCGGTATGCGAAATGTTCCATATCATCAACGCCTAAAAACTTTAAAAATTGATTCTTTAGAACTTCGCCGGGTCAAGGCGGGCCTCATTTTGGTTTTCAAGGCTGTCCGTGGCCTTCTCGATGTTGACCTGCCGTTTTTTGAGTTTTACCCTATCCATAGGACACACGGCCATAGTCTCAAATTTATTGCTCAAACGTCACGATTAAACTGTAGACATCATTTCTTTGCTGTAAGGGTGGTCCCAGCCTGGAATTCATTAAAAGAGGAGACTGTTACAGCTGGGTCTATTGATATTTTTAGGCGACTACTAAATTCTGAGGACCTTACACCATTCCTATTAAGACCTAACCACTGCATTTCTTTTAAACTTTGTAGTTGACACCTTGTAGATTTTGTTTAAATGAGGCTGACAGTAAGTGAAACTTGTGATCCTTGTCAGACCTGTTAGCCTTGTCTATCTTGCAACAAATGTATTATTATTATTATTATTATTATTATTATTATTATAGAGTCAGAATGTATACAGAAACTCAGAAAACCTAGGTCTAGGCCTATGTCCGAAGCCACTGAAATAACGACGATTTCACCCACGAAGGCAGATGGCAGCCAAGGTAGACGAAAACTATACTCTAAGTGCAGATCTGGGACGGCAACGTCAATCCCCCCTCCCCAGTTCCTGCATAAGCGTTGATGCCAAATGTACGACAATATTTGCTTGCAACAATTTCAAGATGCGTGAAAACGAGGTGATTTATTTCAAACGATTAACTAACAGCAGGGACTTCGTTGCTTACTGAATGCTGGCTGTCTCAGTGATAAGATCTTAAGATAAGAGTTTTAGCCCTCAGTTAAACACACATATGCGACTCTTCAGGTGCTGCACAAAATACCGAGGAAATGCCCCGACTTTCCTGAGGAGGGAGGAATGAGAAGGGGAGAAAAGAAGGGGAAGAGGAGGAGGAGGAGGTGAATCGCATTATTTACTTAGTGGATATCAGCATCAACGAAAGGGGGAATGCAGGAGGGGGCAGTGTTTCCTGGGGGGGGGGAAGGCACGTGTCGGGGGCGAGGGGGCAAATAAATTTAAAACCAAAGACAAACACCGGGTGGGTGCCTGGCGGGGGAGGGGGGAGGGGCGCGGGAAGATATTCAAACCCTATACTGGGCAAGTGGGATGCAAGAGGATGGTCTGAGGGCTCGGGAGGGTTCATTGGAGGAGGGTTAAAGAAACTGAAAGTACAAGTTTCTGTCCGAAGATAAAACAACTCTGGGAAATGGTAAGTCCGGGAAATTCATTCACCGTGCAGTATGCACGGGTCCAGCCAGTTGCTTTATAATTCGTCACAACCTCGACACTCATTCAGTCTTAAATATTGTTTCTGCATCTTTTAAAACCAACACTTTGTCGAAGTCATTAGGACTTGTAACATATAGGATGGTTATATGAACCATTTTCAGATTCTTCATCACATGGATTACGGGTCTTACAAACAGATGATGTAGGGTTACAGATGGCTGTCATTTCTTTTTGCTGGTGTTTACGCTTTTTTGGTAGAGGATTGTTAGCATCTTCATAAAACGATTGTGCACATTCTGCCTGCATTTCAGGTCTTCCTTCATAACTCGCCGGCTCCATCGATCCTATCTGTTCCAACCTTGGTGCCCTTGCTGCTTGAATGGCACATCTAGTACTTGAAAATAGTGTTTTATACGTATTTATAATGCCTGTAAATAAGCAGATCTTGAAATAAATTGTATTGCCTTATTGAAGAAAATAATCGGTAACCGAACTCTTGACACAATAACTCTTTTAATTTTAGGTAAGATAAAGCCGCATACATTGATGAAAGTCGGCATGTTCATAGCACCTCCAGCTGTTTGTGACTGTTGGTTTCCTGGACCACCCAAACTTTGCACTTACGTGCCTGGAGACATCTATAAAGGAACCTGCTATGTAAGATAAACAATGTTTCTTATATCATTACTATAAATAATAGGAACCGACCAATTATTCTCAATATTGACCCGGGTTAACTCCTTCAACTCATAATGGCAAGTCAATTTTCCTTCATAATTGCTGTTCATTTGTCATCATTAGCTGTTCCCAATGTTGGCTCCATTGTGTTTGGTTTGTTTATTTCGTCAATTGCTTAATATCAATGTCAGTGGCAAAAGAAGGTTTGGTAACAAATGTATGCTGGGAACAATAATGAAACTATCATGGGTCACGGATGTTACAAAAATAGATGTTAGCTTTTTTCAAAACGGGTACACAGTATGGCGGCCATTAAAAATGGTGGCCATGCCGAGGTTGATAACTTGAGACCTTGATACCTTGAAGCCTTGATACCTTAAGAAGAAGGACGGCTAGAGCCCTTTCTGTCAATCGGCTGTTTTTGCTTGAGTTGCTAGAAGACCACCTGAGGTAAAAAATCAACATGGTACCAATTCCAAAATGCCCATTCTGTCCACCATTTTGTAAAGCAAAATGGCGGACTATTGTATTAAGTTATTGCAATTTACGAGTTAACAGCTCACCATAGAAAACAATTTGTAGGGGTCAAACTTATAGTTAATTAAACGAAGCAAGCAGTCTGCATTAAAGACTGGCCTTGTGAAGATAATATGGAGCAAAAAATCAACTTTCGTGCTGAAATATGTAAATTAGGTAAAATTGCCTTGCACCCACTAAACCTAAAATTTAATTATCTACAAATTTATTAAGTGCTGTAAATAGCTGAAATAAATAGTTTAATTATCTCTATCATTCGTGTAACTAAATACAGTTTAAGTACCGTACATTTAACTTTTCACCAAAATATTTATGTAGGGCAAGTAGCTACCTTACTAAATAAATTGGCTTGGTAATGTTAGTTTCCATAATAAATCTTTTCAAATTCTAAATAACAAATTCCAGCAGATAGTGGAAGATATTGTGTTCTGCAGGGAGGGGGAGGTTGAACTAGGAATAGATTTGTTTACCCAGTGATGTATTTCTCAGAATAAAGGTCCTATACGCTTGGGAAAAAATAATTTCTCTTAGCACTCTACTATTTGTGTACTACTTAGAATTAATTATCATGCATCAACCACTTTTGCATGTGAAATTTCCTAGAGAACTATTTACGGAAACACATGACCTTCACCTTTCAACAGACGACCTCATTCAACATTATGTTACTGGCATTGCCTTTGTTGACTTCTGCTGCTACAAAATAGATGGTAAAAACTTTACGGACAAGAATGAAACGTATGGGACGACTGTGTAAACCTGCAAAGAAAAAAAAAACACAGTTGCATTTAAAGACATTTGCATTCTTTGTGGTACTTTGAACAATGACTTCTCATAAGTACCAGTGAAGTCAGTTTACCAAATCTATAAAACTATACTGCTAAGTGGATAGCAGTAATAGATGCCCAAGTTGTTGTTTTGCAGAATATTTCAGGTATTACGAGTCATAATAATATTCATATGCATCGTTCATGTTACCAATACGCCACAATGAAATCACACCTTGAACGAGCAGAAGTGGCTGCTGCAAAACATAAAGCTGAAGAACAAGCGCTGTCAACTTCTAACTTACCAGTAACACCTTCCCGATCCACGGTTTCAACGTTTAAAAAGATCAGGTCAACAGTGCGTGCATATGATAGTGGAAAGTGTGTTATTTGTCAACGAGTTTTAAAGGACCCAAATAACAGAAGGTAACTTCAAAAACCAAGCATGTTTCAGTGGGACACTAGAGCTAACGATTCTTTAATAATAATAACAATAATTTATTTCAAAACAGTTACAATTGTAACTCTCTAAACTGCATTGAAACAGTTTGTGTGAGTTTTAAAAACAATAATCAAGAAAACAATTTTAAATTATACATCCAAAGTTCCTACCCACATGAGTTGGTTACAACTATAATACACTTATAGATTACGAATAACACCTAAACATATTATTTTAGATATTTCAAGTGCCATTATGTACATTATTTGTTTATTATTTGTCGTCAAGAAAAAACAATCCTTTATACTTTCCTTAAACTGCCCTTTATTTGAACAATTTAGGTTTTTTTGGAATTCCATTAAAAATATTCGGTATGAAATATTCTCGTCGTCTCTTCCCGTACTTATTTTTCCAAGCTGGTAGTTTATAAATATTTTTTACCGTTCTTATTTCACCCAATTTACATGTAAAGGACCTACATCTATTATCAACTTAATGCTTTGTTAGTATAACTAAATTTTATTTGCCTTATATTCATAATTTTATTTTGTTTAAATATTTGTTTCGTTTTTTTTCTCACCAAACAAAATCTTAATTTATTTTTAATTTTGTGAAGTCTCTAAAATAAATATTCAGAAGCATGTCCATAGATCTCTCTCTATTCTATATCTAATTACACTTAAGACTCGTGCATTATAGTATAATTTTCTTTTGTTAATTATTTAATATATCTCTTAATCTATAAGTCTTTGGGCATATTTTCCTTAGTTTATTTATTGTTCCTTCTATCTGAGTCTTAAATTACCAATTTTTAGCAATTTCTATTCTAAATGTTTCATTGTTTGGAAGCTAACGTTCAAAAGAACGCAAAGTCTGGCGTTTGTGCGTTTGGGGGTTTGGTGTTTGTGCGAATCTGTACTTTTAAACCTATTTGCAGCTGAAGTGAAGTGAAGTGAAACGAAACCACCCTCTGTACCGCTTATTCTCTCTCAGTTCGGAAATTTGTACTCAGAGCTTGCAAATCTTTACATACTTATTGAGCTTTCATACAGTTATGGTCTCGTGAATAGGTTGGATTTATTATTTAGCTTTAAAAAGTTAATTTCTTTTTATTTCAGGGTGACTCTGGTGGGCCTCTGATTTCTGATATTGACGGAGAAACCGTATTGATTGGTGTGACTTCAACGGGTCCAAGACATTGTGAAGACACCCTTATCCCCCGTCAATTAGATGGCTTCGTTAATGTTGCATTCTTTCGTCATTGGATTCAAGGCATTATTAATTCGAACTAAACCTTGTGATTTACGAATCCGTATCTCCACACCTGTTCGTATGGTACGAGACCAACATGGGCAACATGTACGAAACCTGGGATGCTAAAGGAATATGGCAAGATAACTCACTTCATTATTAACTCGATCTTCGAAGAGTGTAAGAATTTTTCCAAGTGCTGCAACATAAAAATAAACACTGTCCTACTTACTTCAACATGATTGCAGTAAAGATAACTCTCGACCAGTCGTTTAAATTCAAGTATTATCAGGATTAAGTAAAGAACAAGGAATAAAAAAAAACTCTTAACTGATTTAATGGGTATCCGGAAAAACGCCCCCAACAAAACGCTCCCTGGAAAAAACGCCCCAAGAAAAAACGACCCCAGGAAAAAACACCCTGGGAAAAATCGCCCCTGGAAAAAAACGCCCCCAAATAGGGGAAAATGCCCCAGTGGTGGTCATCGTAGAGCCTCAGATTTAAGACAGCTCATGTATACGAACATTAGTTTTCTTCAGATAACGTAATGCTCGTAGAAATTTATTTAAAAAGGTTTCTTTGGGTATTTACCCTACGTTTACAGTTCATTTTTAGCTACTTTTTTCCTTAAACTAAACTTCTTTCGCCATCAAAAATATCCAAGAGCTTCACAATTGAGCTGATTCATCTGTACGAGCATTAGTTTGCTTCAAATGACTTACAGCTCCAACAAGTTTATTTAAATAATATCTTTGCGTATTTACTAAACACTCCTCGTTTACAATTCACGTTCTTAGCTATTTTTTTCCTTAAACTAGCCTTCTTTCCCCTTCAAAAAGTTTATGGATCCAGGACACCGTCTCCAATTCTTGAGATCTCCATATCCGCGGAATCACCCACAATAATATTTTTATCTCACTAAGTCTTAGCAGTTTTTAAACAAAACAGTTTATCTTTAAAGTAAAACAAATGCAAACGTACAGGGCGTCGTAAAGGTGCCAATCCGCTATAGGAATCTCTACAAGGGGCGTGGAATAGCTCACAATTTCGAACTTTAAAAAAGAAAATTTCTTGGAGCCTTACGTCATCTGCAGCAAACTAATGCTTGTATAGATGAACCAGCCTAATTTTGAACCTCACTACTTAAGGTAGTGTAGTTAAGAAATGAGGTGAACCTGGAGATGCGAACCAAAAATCATTTACTCAAGGGCGATATTTCCTGGGAAATTTGTCCCATAGAGACGTTTTTTCCAGGGGAAATTTTTTTCCCGGGGGCGTTTTTTTCCCGGGGGCGTTTTTTCCCGGGGCGTTTTTTCCCGGGGGTGTTTTGGTGGGGGCGTTTTTTTAGGGGGCGTCTTGCCGGGGGGCGTTTTTTCCTAGAACCGATTTAATGTACTCCAGCTAGTACTCCAGATAGTATTATTTAATTCTTCAAACTAAAAATTCATCCGGTGCCAAAAATACAGCCAGCATCAGAACCTTCTTAGATCCAAAGGATTGATTCACTGAGTACAGATTTACTAATTAGTGATTGAGCTAGGAACACCAAAAAATCAGTACTTATTAAAATTTACTCAGAAGATGGATTCATTTTAGCAGTAAAAAAATTGAATTGGGCCCTGCTCCATCATATGTCAGGACACTAAGTGCCGAACGGAAAAAACCACATTCAATTAGTGTCAAAAAAGTATTAAAATTTTCGTTCAAAAAATTTTGGGTTCCATTTTTGGGCCCGGCCCCCTTGCCCCCCCCCCCCCCAAAAAAAAAAAACCGTTCTTCATAAATACCTCAATCCTAAGGAAACTTTTTATTGAGTTCCTGGAATTATTAATATATATTTTATTATTTTCAAACTGTTATTTTATGCTGTGTGAATGTGCAAATAAACGGTGAATGTTAAATAAAGGTATGGCCTGAACATTGCCCTAGTCACAACAGCCACTTAAAAGACAATTTAAACAAAACACTTGAAACTGACTGAGAGGAAAAACATGTAAGTGATCCCACGGAACTACTGTGATTGTTTGAAATTCCTGATTGAATGTGATTAGTGGCATACTCTCTGACAGTCTGTAATCGGGGTTTCCGTTTATGGAAGCTATGCAATGAGTTGTTAATATAGTCTTAATGGTTTACCAGTGTTATTCTCTTGTGAATATATATTTAGAGCAGTGATTACTTAATTACGATGAATAATTCGACAAACTTTCAATTTTTGTGTTCAATTTACAGCACATTGGCTAGTGGCGTGAATATCCGATTTTTCTTCGTCTTCTTTTTGTACATAATCCGACCACCTGCAATGTTTCCGGATTCGAATGCCAGGTTTCTCCTCCCTTAATAACATTTTTTCTTTCTGAAATGTTTAGTAAGATTCAACGTTGTGCAGGTTCACGTACACGAGCATTACGCCTGTGATGTCGTAAGGCTGTAAGAAATAAAATTCAAAGTTCTGTACTGTGTGCTGCATAAAAATACGTATCTGGGTGTAAATTGTGTATTTAGACTGTGCCCTATTCGTATTTACGACCTTTTATATTTGGAGTGTGAATACAGTGTGATTTTGCTTCCGTATTAGCACAAATGTCGGGGTCGCCTCTATACTCGTCCACACCTAAGACCCCCCATGCTTTCAGGTTCGATTTAGCGTCAGATCTTGAGATACGATGCCTACTCCGACCCCGACACTGTGTTCTAATGTGGAACAGCACAGGACTTAAGTTTGGCCTTTAGTACAACTTTCCATCAATATCAGCACAGACGAAAACTTATGATAGTGGGAACGAAGAGGAGACAAGGATATGGTGTAAGAAAAAGAACAGTGGTATAAGTTTGTGGTGGCAGTGCACACAATGTGCAGTCTGCCAATGTTAGATCAGAATGTTTATTTCACTGACATACGACATCATAATGCTTGGGAAGGTGGGATAAGGGAGAATAACGCCCACCTACCCAACTAGGGAATCCTATTGGGTAGCCATGCACCACACTGCCCTTCCACAATAAAAAATTGAAAGTAATGAGCAGTATAACATAACATTTTTTAGTATTCTATACAATAAAGCAATGAAACACCATTAAAGAATCTACATCATTGTACCAAGAAACAAAAACGTGTTCATGCTGCATTTATACGCTACACACAATAAACCAGAACGTATGAGGCTAAATGTGAAGCACTCGTGTGCTCAGTTGGGCTACTCACGGTGCATTCTTTCGTCCGCTGCACTGTTACTCGCAGTGCACACCTTAAGATCCACTACTAGATACTTCAGGTGGTACTGTATCACTCCGGGTGTTCGGAAATACCCTGGATGGTAGTCTCAGCAATTTGATCGGTGAAGCCGTTGGCGAAATTAAATGATGTCGATGATGTAGGATTAGTTGTTCTGGAAGGGAACATGGTGCTTGGTTAGTTAACACAGTCGGAAAATCTCCTGCACCACACCAACATCAAATAAACCAGACAAAGGACCTTGGCCACTCAACTGCATGACAAGGCCAAATTTGCATATCAGAAGTGTAGACATGATATTGTAAACTTTCAAGTTAAGCTATTATGCCACTAAAAAATCTAAGGCTATGACTTGGCACGGAAATCTCTCGTCCAGACTATGTCGTTAACATGACGCGTAACTTCATCATGAATTAAGGAGTTTCGAGTTAAAGGGTACTGCATTTCTTCAACTCTAGAATGACAGTCAGGCAACGGTAAGTCAATTTTACAGCGCAATGCTTTACCATAGACCAGCTTTACAGGAGATTCTTTCATCATACAAGCAACCTGCAAATGATTTCGTAACGCAATTTTATGCGGAATTCTCGAAACATGCTTGCATTTATAACATTAAGGCACGTGACCTGAGATCTGCTTGGTCATTCGAAGCAGGATAGTAAGATACTGATGTTAAAATATGTTTGCTACGACGTTTCAAGTAATGGATACAGGACTGAGCAGTACAGTATGTGTAGAGAGGTTTGCTCACACGTTATGTGAACCTGTTTACAGAAGCCACGTATTTCTTCACGACACCTGTTTGGTGGACACCATGATAGCCATTATGTAAGGTGTTTTTATCTTTTCAATAGTTTTCATCTTTTAACCATCCTCCGATGAAGGTACCGCTTGTATGTTGGTATCGAAATATTAGTTTTATTGCATTTCGCCTGTGGTACTGGCTTCCTTTCTCTACACGTAGCAAATAATTCTCAAACTAAGTACAAGTGAGTTGTGGTCAATGACGGGAAGCCAAAAATTTACAATAGCCCAACATAGTGAATAGCCTTCTAAATTTAGGTTTACGCTCTGTACTAGTGGTGTTTTTCATAGCATAAATAATTGGGTACTTAAAGTAAGCATCAGTTATCGTTAAAAAAAATTCTGCCATCCACGGGAGCATCAAGTGTGGAGTCCAACTGCTTTACTAGTTCCTCACATCAATATTTACGATGGGGAAATCATAGCCCTTAACATTTCATAATTATATAGGGTGCACGGGTAGCTGCGAGCACTGGGGCGTCAGATTCGATAGGCGTCCTGGTCCCAGTGTACATCTCTGGCTTCGTACAGACCCGGGTTCGATTCTGGCGATGGGAAGTGTATATGTACGGTTTTTTTTCCGGATGTTTCCCGCCCGTTGCACGAGGGTTTCCTCCGGAGAGTTTCCTCCCTCATGCGGCAAAACACAACTGTAATAATGGTGGTACTTCTTCCACTTAACATCTGCCGCCGGGGAATTTGGGTGGGTGCTATATATAAAAGTTATAGTACCCCTGACGAACTGTGTGGGATTTATCAGCCGATGGGCGATATCCCGAACGTGGCCTGTGATGTCCTGGGCGGGGACACACCTTAGCCCAGCGTGGGCACCAATGGTAATAAACACACGGACTACCAGAGTGTAGGCTACAGCTGATAAGACAGCGAACTTCCTGTTTACTGCTCTTTAAATACAGGTAAGTCATGTGATACACTTAAGACAATATACAATTATGGAACAGCCTATTTAGTGGTTAAAGGGTTATCTTGGTAGGGTTAACATATAGACATGAAATTGATGGCTGCCATTGTGGAGCACACAAGTGACGACTCCACAATGCAGCGAGCGAAAAAAAAAAACAAAAAAAAATAATCTAAGCCTAGCTGGAAATAAAATCATGATTACTAAGGCAAGATGTATTTTTTAGTGCACTACCTATTTTTAAAGAAAGATACATAATTTTTCGCTTTCGAGGAAAAACTAAACACTATTTTTGAAAGCTGTTTTACAAAAATAAAGAACTGAAGATGTACATGATTAAGCAAAAAATTAAACATTAATAAACTGGCTGAAACTTGCCAGTTTTAAATTTCTGTTTTGGTTTCTAGAGCAATTTTACAATAAATTTTAATGTTGTTTTAATTTTCATAGCCTTTTTTGGTTAATTTTCTTTTTGCAGCAACCATTTCTGCAGCTGAAACGCTACAGCGTTGCTGTGGACAAACATCTGGATTAGGCTTCACCGGAGTGTGAATTGCGGCTCCAAGCAATTTTTTGTTCCGATGTCGGAAGTGTTTAGGTACATGAAAAGACAAAAAGATACAAAAAAGATAAAATCGTGAAATCAATTTTTCACACGAACAACAAAATACACTTACATTTTTACCTAATTTTAAAGGTGGACATTTTTAAAATTAACAGAGCCAATTCTCTGCACGAACAACTAGGGGACAAAACGTTTTAGCGTTACTCGCTACAGTTTAAAAAGAACTATCATTTAATTCACATATAACGGATTACAACAAAAAAAAACGAAGAAGTTGTAGCCAAATGGTAATTTTACAAAAAAACTACAAATTGAGCTTGTCTGGAGCTCTACGCAGTCTCTTTGAACGATGAGCATTTTGAAGCTGCGCTGCAATGTCAACCTGTGTTGGTGAAAGCACAACTTTGCGTTTATTGGGATTCGGTTTCGCTTTTTTGTTAGCATGACCTGGCTTCGGTGGTGATTGCTTAGTGGACGGTGACGTAATAATCGATGGAGATTGCGACCTTTCTGGCTTAGAATTTCCTTCAAGAGGGGCGCTGGTAGTAGCCAAAGGTGATTGGTTATTTACGTTAGCAGACTCATCCACTTCGTGTGTGTGGGGTAATTTCGCTGGGGATTTCCTGCCACCTGGTGACTTGCGATGTAAATTCTCAGGTGATTTTGCAAGCTGTTCGATTGGTGGAATTTTTCCCTCAGTAACGGAAATTGACTTTCTGGATTGGCCGAGCGATCGACGCTCAGGAACTACGTCAGCGAAACTTGGCTTTTCACGTTGTTTGCCGCCAAAAGACATGCGTTTGAAATTTGAGTGATGTTGCTCATTATTATTCACGAAAGAATTACTGCTTTTCGCCGTCGAAACAAGTGCGTTTGGAGGCTGTTCTGGATAATCATTTTCCGCGGTATGTAACCTTAGCTGTTCGCGATGTTTGCGAATCGTATTACCGTTAGTATCAACGATAGTATAGGACTGATTTTCACATTTTTGGTTAACCATACCGACTGACCATAGCCTATCATTTGTCGTTGAAAAGTCACGATACCAAACCTTTTCACCTATTTGATACGTTTTCAACTCACGATGGTGGGTGCTCTGTACTTGTTTTAATTGTTTACGGCGTACGGCTGCAATAGGGTCAGGGAACAATAAATCCAGCCGAGACTTTAATTCTCGGTTAAAATATAATTTTCCGGGTGTTGCTTGCGTGGTAGCGGAGATAGTGATTCGTGCTGATAACAAGTAAGAATTTATACTCTCTTGAATAGTAGACCCCTGTCGCCGCGCGGCCTTGTAGACTCTCTTGAAATTACGGACGTATACCTCAGCCAAACCGTTGGTCCAAGGCGCAAAACTTGGCCCGGTCATGTGCCTAATTCCGTTGGATTTTAACCAACTTTGGAATTCTGCTGACAAAAATTGGGCAGCATTGTCCGTAACTAAGCTGTCCATTAAACCATATAAAGCTATATGATTGTTTAAAACGTCAATGACACGCGCGGACGTTGTTGACTTCATTTTATGCACAAAAGGAATTTTTGAATGTGCGTCTACAAGAATGAAAAACATGTAATTGTCCATCGGGCCCAAAAAATCAGCGTGTAAGCGATTGTTGGGTTTTAGTGGATATTCCCACGTATGCTTAGGACCTGACGTTTGAGTATCTTTATACTCTTGACAATTTTGGCATGATTTGACTTTATTTTCAATGTCAGAGTCAATCTTAGGCCACCAGACTTTTTGTCTAGCTAAACTTTTCAATTTAACTATGCCTAAGTGAGCACTATGTAGATCTTTCAAGATTTGTCTCCGCAAGGCCGTCGGCACCAGGACTCTATACCCCCAAAATAAGGTTTCGTTTTCGACAGAGATTTCAGCACGACGTGTGAAGTACGGTAACAGATCGGGAATTTCGCATTTGTCAGGCCAACCATGGTTCACATAACGATAAACTTTTGAAAGGATTTTATCACGTTTACTTTCAAGAACGAGTGTCTCGTTTAAAACTGGAAGATTAGAAATAGTTTCTAAAGCAAGAATATTGTACTGCTCTTCTGCTTTCTCGAATTCCTCGGTATTTGGGAGGGGAAGGCGCGATAAAGCGTCTGCCGTCAAATTAAGTTTACCGGGAATGTGTTGGAATTCGTAATCGTAAGCATTAAGCATCACTGCCCAACGCTGAACCCTGGCGGCTGCCATCTGCGGTATTCCTTTTTTAGGGCCAAAAATCCAAACTAAAGCCTTCTGATCAGACTGCAGTATGAATCGCTGACCATAAACGTATTCATGAAACCGTTTCACTCCCCAAGCCACGCTGAGCGCTTCCCGGTCAAAATGCGAGTAGCCTCTTTCCGCTTGAGTGAGTTTACGTGAAGCGAAAGCTATCGGCCGTGATTCACCGTTTTTCATGACATGCATCAGGCACGAGCCTATTCCGTAGGGTGAGCCGTCACAAACGAGTTTGAGCTTTAATTTCGGATCGTAATGAACCAGAACTTTTGATTTAAGAAATAATTCCTTTACTTTACTCACGGCTCGGTCGCATTCTGCCCCCCAAACCCACTTCACACTTGGGCTTAACAAACGTGTTACTGGTGACAGAATATGAGCGAGATTTGGTAGATATTTTGAGTAATGGTTTACAAAACCCAGAAAGCTCTGTAGCTCTTGAATACATGTTGGGTTAGGAGCGTTTGTGACTGCTTCGATAACCTCAGGGAGTGTATGCAAGCCTTCTGCATTTATCATGTGGCCTAAATATTTTAATTCAGGCCGCGACAGTTTGCACTTCTCGATCCTAAGTTTGGCTCCTGCATCTTGTAAAGCATTTAACAGTTTATTTAACGATTCGTCATGCTCACCCCCCTTCCCGCTCACCAGGATGTCATCATAAAACGGGAGACATTTGGGGATTTTACTGGTGACTTGAGTCATTACCCTCTGGAAAATTCCAGGACTGGACGCCAGGCCCAGGGGTACACGAAGCCATCTAAACAAACCCAGGGGTGTATTTATTGTCAAAGCTTCTTGTGACTCTTTGTCGAGTTCAATTTGCAGAAATGCATCCTTAAGATCGATAAGGGAAAAAGTGTCACTGCCTGCTAATTCACTGAATAATTCTGCGGCCGTGGGAACTGGATAGTGGTCGACTTCGAGTTGAGGGTTCACGGTGGTTTTATAATCACCAATCACTCGGATTTGGCCATCCGCTTTGTGAACTATGACGATCGGCGTAGACCACTGAGAAGTTTCCACAGGCTCTAGAATTCCAAGGCCAACCAATCTACGAATTTCTTGGTTAACCTTTTCTTTAAGTGCTAACGGAACCGGTCTTACACGACTGTACACAGGCTTGGCATCAGGTTTTAAATGAATTTTGGCTTTAAAATTCTTAAACTTACCCATGCCTTCAGAAAATAGCTCCGGGAAACCCTTCACTATTTCGGAAGTGTCAACTGGCGTAATGCTAGTTTTAATTTTCTTAACACTTTTCTTAGGTTTCACTTTCGTTTGTAGGTCGTAAAAAGGATGGAAATTAACTCGAAAAATAGAAAGCCAATCCTTTCCCATTAATGCAGGTTTATATAATTTTGAAACTAAAGCATCCAAATGTTCGATTTGACCTTGAACTTCAACCTTCAGACTTACAGTGTAAATCGTGTTCTCAATTCCGTCAGTGTATGAGTGTATCGAGTACGGACTGAGTTTTAAAGGACAGTCCGCAAAATATTTTTGATGCCACTCAATAGGGATAATGGATGCATCTGCCCCGGAATCAAGTTCCATTTCTAGCTTGACACCATTTAGGCAGACTGGCATTTTCCATTTATGAATTTTCATAGAATTAACTACTACTATTATTTTGTTGGTTTGTAGGGGAATTGAAATCTGATCCGCAGCCTGACTCAGTCCAAGAGTATTATTTTTCACTACAAGATAGTCGTTGTCTGAATCGTTATCAGACCCGGAACCAGACTCTGAATTTTCGGCTTCAACATCCTGGCCTTCTTCACTATCACTTTCGCTATCGCGTTCGAGTTTGTTGACGCGTTTTTTGTAGCTATGCTTTTGTTTTGTGTTCGGCCTAGCCTTAAAATTTGTGCTAGAACTTGCTTTAGGGTGGTCGAGTGATTTTAAAGTTCTATTCGAATGACTAGTTTTTCGGCACACGGCTTTTAAATGG
>JAHWFP010091786.1:0-20326 GCA_023313725.1 Lithobius niger | reverse complement strand
CATAAAAACGTCCCTGAAAGCCAACTTTCCTGGCAGCCTAACCAATACGTAGGATGTGGCATTTCTCAATATTCAGCAATCGCACTGCTGGCAGCTATCTATCTTGCACTTATCATACATGTATCACGCAGATTTATCACTTATATGGAGATTCTAGCTGTGCTGCAATGGCATTTTATGCGCACATCGTGTCCCCATATTGTCTGCTTACGATCAGTTAATTTGGCACCGTATTTCATCGCTTGGTTGGCTCACCTCTTGCTAACTTTAAACCACGAAAGGTTTCTCAGTGGAAACCAGCTTGAATTAAAAAACAGGAAAGCGCTACCTGCTTCCAAGCAACTCACAAGTGGCAGACTATTAAAACATAGTTTTTAGTGTATTTGGTCCCCATCCTTAGTTGTGAGTACTATTAATGTGTGATGTTAACTAATTACCAGTTCTCAGGTGATGTTAATATTCAATACACATATGTAATTCAGTGTTAATTGTATGCACAACTACCAAGAGTGTTCTTTCATTAAATTGGTAATATACCTTGTATGTTAACTAATAACTGGTAATATACCTTGGATGAATCACTAACACTTCATTACAGGATAGCTCACTTGAAAACGCTTACCATGCAAGCACCATGTCCGCAGCTTCATTACATTTAGTCAGCTTCTCAAACAACCCTCTTCAATGTCGGTCGCCACTCGCCATTTGGCGAATGGTAATCAGTAGTTGGCGACCTGAAATTTAGCCTTACTCGCCAGAATGGCGACTAGTAATAGAGAATGACACTCAAAGAGCGATATCGCGGGAACCGTATAAGTTAGCGATGAATGGTTTGCAGCGTTATGCTCAGATTTATAAGGGCTACGTAACTGCTTTATCTTCATTAATACTGGGATTAAAGAGAATTTTACAATTTCACAAATGCACGAATTAGAAAAAACTATGCATCGTGCAAGATGTCATTGGTATGTGGCGAGTAGAAATTGTGAAATGGCGAGGGCTTTGTAAAGTCTAATGGTCAAGTGGCGACTGCTACTGGATTCACATTCGCGAGCGTTGTTCTCAAATTTGCCACCAGAGCACCAACGGTAAGAAAAGCCTAAGTGATGCTTGAGCAACGTAACCAGCATCTGCTTGTTGTTGAAGAGTGAAGCAACTGAATACATCCAAACATTTAAAACTGTCATGATACTGTAGTTATGTTTGGCCTCGCTAGATGGCACCACTGCCATGTGTTATTCCTTGGAAGCACTTATGATTGTACTTTCACGAGCAGTTGTTGTCGAGACTCGAATGAAAGTGGATGTATTAACAAGTTCTTGTCGCACCAGAATAAACCCCGTCAGTTAAAATGCAAATGTGTTTATTACCGACATAAGGAGAGAGACCTCCGTCGAAACCAGAATCACTTAAGCTGACAATTGTTTTATTTTAGCAATTTGGCTAATTGCTTGCTAAATTTAATAGCCAAATCTAACTTTTGTTAGCCAAACCAAGCGACAAATTTACCTCTAGGAATGCAAAGATGCAATATTTTGGGACCCTTCCCTCCCCAAACCATCCACAAAAATTATTTAGATTATTATGTTTTCAAATTACTGTTGGACTTTTTGGAAGTTTGGCATTTATGCGTCAATTTCAGTTGTCCTCAATTTTATAGTAGAAAGCAACTTGAAGATTTTGTTGTTCTGGGATGTCGCGTGTGGTGTGGAGTTAAAATAAAGTGACAATCAAATATACGAAATACAGCCGCCTGATGGTCAAGTGCGAATTACGTCAAAACTTGTCACCTGTGATGAAACTTTACACCATCAGCAAATCTTTTTTATTTATTTAGCGCTTGAAGATAAAAAACTAAAGTAACAACATTAAATAAAGTTGTACAATTTAATTAGTCCTTAGCAATTTGGCTAATTAGAAACAAAAATGAGCCAAATGAGAAGATTGTTAGCATTTTGGCGATTTGGCTACCGACAGCTTAATCACTGCTTCTTGACAGAATACACCGTTGTTGCTAAAGGGGCCTCTGTAAGAGACTGGTATACATATTTTATTGCAAGATGAGTTGGAAACAAAACACAGATTGTGAGTACTGGGTCCAGTCACTTTACTGTGCTACACAGTGGTGAACTCTCTCAGGGTGGCCAGCCGGAAGCTAAAACAAGTTGCCATGCCACACAAAGCAGTTGCACTGTGTGCGATTTTAGAAGTTGTAACTGTCACTCCTGACCAGAACTAAAAGTATGCAAGCACCATGTTCGCAGCCATACAAAGTTCAGAACTAGTCTTCCTAACGTGTTTTTCATCGGATAGGTCTGCGATGAGTTTGGCGCCCAGTTACCATATGGAAATTGCCCAGGGAAGATTAGCATTCTTGATACGCAAAACGGCAGCCTCCCTGCCACCCTTCCAAACAATTTGGTTGCATTGAATGTCGAGCCATTTTTGCGAGTCATGTAGGCAAATTCAAATTTGTCAATGTTCTCCATTATCGCACACTTTCACACACAAGGCCCACACTGTCTTGCAAACTTTTGAATGCTTTAACTGCAGTCTTCATCAGGCTCTCCAAAGTGCAGTTCTTTTCCGTGGTCACATTCGTGCTCACTTCTGAAATTCTAATTTGCCAGACTGCATAGCCTCCTGTATTTATGGGGCAGGCTTGTTGTTTCATGCTTCCATTTCTTGTCAAATTGGTTCTTGTAAGTATCTTCTGTGTGAAAGCGTGCGATAATGGAGAAAGTTCACAAATTTGAAGTTTAAAGTGGATTTCACAGTAATGGCTGTTATAATGATTTAGACAAGTTTGTCGAGGAGAAATTGTAAAGCTGTCCGGCTGGGAGCAAGGAGAATAATGTCATTTAACATAATGTAGCCTATTTTATTTTCTTCTGTGTAGGAAAGCAACTGACCGAATGAGGTTGAATCCCAGACTGAGTTAGGATTTCGTGTGTATTTGTCTGCCTGGGACGCTATAGCATTTCCACTTTTGTACTGATTTGGTTGAAATTTCATTACGAGGTAGAAGATAGCGTATAGTGCATGAAAATCAAGAGCTCGAAGGTGAAATCCTGTATCAAATATTTTCAGATAGTCTGATTTTCCTGTGGGGTGGTGGTAAGAGAGCCTAAACTGTAACACAAAGTTTGAATAAAGCTTGCTTCATTGCTAGATTCGTTCACACTTCTGCGTTCGCTTGCCATGTATCTTCAGTGTAAACTAACATATTATGCATCTTTCACTTGATCGAGTAATTGCTGATCTTCGGAACTCAATTATAGGCTATGCCTAGGGCCTAATTGTAATTTATTCCCATAATTTTGAATTTAAATAACTTTCGACCCACTTCTGTTTTAATTTTTATTCTTATGCTTCATGAGATTTATATTTACCCTTGAAACATTTTAAGAATAAATATAAATATCATGATGATATATACATCATGATATGAAATGATCCGTGGTTATTAACGTGTGTCATTTTGTAGTTTCAGGTTTTGCATCATGAATGTCGGAAATATTCGTCCTTACCCACGGTTTAAAGCTGCTGGGGTGAAGACTGATTGTGAAAAATTGCTGCGGGCATTTCAACAAACACAAAGTGTACGGTTCTCAGAATTTGCCAGATTATGGCGAGAAAAACAATTCAGTTTTATTTTTAGGTAAGTAAGCACACCGTGTTGAAATGTGCTTGTGAATACACTGTACAATTAGTCAATTATGAATAATAGTGTCCTTCTCAGTAGTTTTATCAGTAGTGCTTTTACAGGAAGTGTAATCTGTCTGAAATGGCTGTCCACCAAGTTTGATGATACTAATGGTTCCATGTAAAAATCTGAAAACTTGAACATAGCTCCTAAAAAATCTTTTTTGCCATGCGAGATGCCATATCAAACACTTGTCAAATGGTTCATTGTCTTAACAGGTTTTATTTGAAAGTGTGCCAATTTTTGAAAAGCTGACGCTTCCCATCAACAGGCAAGAGCTATTAAAAAAAACTGTGTTACTTGATTGTTCATCGAAACAGTAGTTCTCCCTCATCCACATACTGGCTGTTTGCTTCCAAATGTCCATACCGGATACATTTCCTGTACCAGATACATACATTATAATCTGGAGCGGTATAAAAGATAATTATCATGATCAATTTGCCGTTCTTCTTGTTTTTCTGCTACCATTTCAGAAAAAAACTACTGCACCTACCTAAAATCTGAAACATGATCTAAGACGGAAATTTTGTTGTTAATAAAATCTTCACCACAATTTTTGCTCATTTTAAAAAAGAAGACCCTCCTTAGTCTTGCAAATTTTCGACAAAACTTCGTCTGGCTTCTTCAGGCTCTTAAGGACTGATTCGAACTCTGATTACATCTTCCTATCTGAGTTCGAATCAGTCCTTAAGAGAGCCGGAAGAAGACAGACGAAGTTTTGTCAAAAATTTGCAAGACTAAGGAGTGTCTTCTTTTTGAAAATGAGCAAAAATTGTGGTGAAGATTTTATTAACGATCATTGTGAGTTTCAAAGTAGTTCCAATAACGAATTTTTTAGTGAAATTTTGTTGTCCTTCTTCCTAAAAAAATTGGCCACTTTTTCAACTGGTTGAGCCGTTACGGAGTTATGGGACCCTGAATGATTAGTTTTATTGTTTTACATTGTTTTAAACATTGTAATTAGAGACCAATGCCAATCAGTAAATGCCGGCCGCAAGGCATAGACTGAAGAATAAAGAAATGCTAACAATGCTGGTGGTCACCCACACTTATTCAGCTACGTCATCGCTACAATTAAAGGTACACTAGAGTTACCCAGCATAACAACAACATGGGATGTATCTGCAAAATTTGAGGTAGATACAACCTCAGGGGCTACAGCATCTTTGATAGCAGTAGGTACAAGATTGCCATTCTGCTAGACTCCCAACCCTAAAATGCAGCTAGCTGGTAACTCATTCCCCATCCATAGTTGCAGTTGGTGGGAAAACACGAAATAAGCATTGCAAAGCTGCACCTTCTGAGGGAGGGAGGAATAGTAGCTCCGACTTCATGTTGGTGGCAGACTTTGTGAAGTCATGGTGCCTGTGCAAGTTGAGGGATGTTGTAGTAGGAGTAGCTCTATTTGGAGTCGAGAAAAACTGTGATCTACCTCCGATACATGTTAATACTTGGAAGTTGAGTGGTTGAACACATCTGCTACTGAATGCAATGCCTCACGTTATAACAGCAGTTTGTAACCAACTTCTTTCTCCTTCATGAAGGAAGCTTATGTCTTGTTGCACCCTGTGAATGCATTAGCAAACAGTACGAGATCTTTGAGGCCCTTCTGTGGTTGTTGGGTTGAAGATAATACCTGTGTTCCTACCTTTCTATTACCGGCCTTATAGAAGAATATATTTCGGTGTGTAGCTGTTCGAGCTGTAAGAAGAAATAGAGATCTACATCTTCCCCAACAATGGCTACATTTAATTGTCACTGTCACTCGCTTTGGTGATGACGCTCCTGACAATTAGATTGTCAGCATCATCAGGTCTTTGAAGGTATTGTACTCTTCTGCCATTTAGTTTGGAGGAAGGCATCTTGATCTGCCTGGCCTTATGTTCATTAGATTGAAACTGGTGTATCGGAGGCAGGACACAGATTTTTCTTGAGTCAGTAGACAGTTTCTCCTACTAAACGTCCCTCAACTTGCATAGATACCATGCCAATCTAGATCGGAAATGAGCTACCAGCTGCAATTTGGGGTTGTGAGTGTAATCAGAATGTCACTGCAGCCAAAGATGCTGTTGCTCCTGACGCGGTCCTCAACATCATATTTAGCAGATGCGTCACAGGTTGTGGAAACAAGTGTGGGTGCAGGAAAATAAGCGTATGTTGCACTGCTATCTGCCACAACTGCCACGGTCACTGTTTGAATAGCCTGACACCAACTGTCCTGCACGTTAACTTCATCGAAACACATGATCGAATCATCAGATAGCTTGCAGAGCTTGGTCAAATTTATGCCAATTTAGCTGGCTCCCACGAAATTACTTAGTGCCTTTTGTATCCCAGAGTTTCCCAAAAGCATATCTGAATAATAAGAATCACTTACTTGTTGAAAGCGTAAATTCAATATTTTTATAACTTTTTATCACATACAAAGGTGATGTATATCATTAACACTTAATTTATACTGATTTGACTCCTTTTGCACCGCCAGTGCTGTTTGGAGAAAAGTATAGAAAAGCCGTTTTGTTGGGTGAGATCAGTTTCGTCGTCCGAATTTCACCAAGCAGGTTCGATCAGACAAGCTGATCGTGGCAGCAATCCAACATAAAAACGATAATAGGTCGAATCAAAAATACATCTTTAAATAGGTCATGAAAACAAACAAAACTGTAGTTTGTCAAAAAAATGAACCATCTTCTACTTTGAATGTTCGAAATCAATCGATCACAATAGAAACGCTCAAATTCAAAAACAAAAATACTCCAGTACGGTATTTTGCGAATTTTCGATAGGCCTAATAGTCCGAGTGGTGTAAATTTCGGTCTCTCCTATCTTCTTCAGGCTTCCTTTCTTGTGCTTGCTTCTGTTTTACCTTGTCATGAGTGCCAGTGTTTTTGAAAATGCTGCGTGGAAACCGTTGCCCACTATACTTCTCGCGTGTCGTCTGCTCAACGCTCGCACGATCCCATTTGCACGAGAGGTGTGCCCCCAACTCTTTACTGATTAGGAATTTGATGTTAGGGTTTGACGGCCCTTGAAGATTCATGAGTGGTTGTCCGCTCGCCTCACAGTGTTGAATCGCCAGCGATTCAAGTCCTCTTAGATGTAAATACCTCTTACTATTAGACACCAGCAGAGTAGTTGTTTGGTCCCAATCGATTTTGTGCTTAGTACTCATGCGGTGGGTGGCGATGCTGTTTGCTTCATTCTCGTTTCTTACATGAAGACTTACAAGAAGAAAGGGAAGAACCTGAAAACAATGCTTTTAAGGCAACATAGAGAGGATCCAGGAGTGAAATATGTAAGATCTCAAGAAAAACATGAGATGGAAAAGGAGCTGGAAAAAGTTCACGACACGCCAGTGGGAGTATATTGTGTACCATGCGGTGGGTGCGAAGCAGTTTATGTAGGAGAAACACGAAAAGGAATCCATACTCGAGTGAAACAACATATGGCTGACGTAAGAAACGAGAATGAAGCAAACAGCATCGCCACCCACCGCATGAGTACTAAGCACAAAATCGATTGGGACCAAACAACTACTCTGCTGGTGTCTAATAGTAAGAGGGATTTACATCTAAGAGGACTTGAATCGCTGGCGATTCAACACTGTGAGGCGAGCGGACAACCACTCATGAATCTTCAAGGGCCGTCAAACCCTAACATCAAATTCCTAATCAGTAAAGAGTTGGGGCACACCTCTCGCGCAAATGGGATCGTGCGAGCGTTGAGCAGACGACACGCGAGAAGTACAGTGGGCAACGGTTTCCACGCATTTTCAAAAACACTGGCACTCATGACAAGGTAAAACAGAAGCAAGCACAAGAAAGGAAGCCTGAAGAAGATAGGAGAGACCGAAATTTACACCACTCGGACTATTAGGCCCATCGAAAATTCGCAAAATACCGTACTGGAGTATTTTTGTTTTTGAATTTGAGCGTTTCTTTTGTGATCGATAGTTTGTCAAAAATTCGCAAAACCAGAACTGTAAGTTTTGCCAAGTAATTTGAATTTAGCGTGATCTTCGTGTAATTCTCGAAACGTTGTATGAACATAAACTTCATTTTTCATTTTTTCATTTCTTTTCTTATAGCGGAAGAATAAGCGAAAAAGAACTAATGGAAGTAAGTTTCTGGACATCTGCTATACTTTGCACGTTTTGCCAAGTTTTCTGCTTTATTGTCTAATATCTCTTGGTAATGAACTTTTTTTTATTATTTATGTTTAATTGTAGTTTACTGAAGAATGCATGTTAATAGCACTCGGCTTTGCTTCACCACCACATCCTTTCCAATGGCGAACTGGTGGATTGTATCTTTTGTATGCATTATATTTTAAACAGCCCCAAGATTATAAAGTTCCGGTAAGTTATAAATTTACTTAGGAGCAGCTAAAATGTTCAGTTTTTCCAAATTTTTGCTGCTCTTGATATTCTATAGGGATGTGCGATACTCGAAAAATTCTAGCCGAGCCGAGTATGCAACAAGTACTTGAACGTTGTAAGTGCTTGCTAAGGTGATGGACGATTATTCATAAGACACAATGCTCAATCCTAATTCACCTCTTACTGTACAGCTAGGGGACTGCACACTTAGCATTACATATTAGGCACTAGGTCAAGGTTTGCCCCTTTGTCCTGCCCTCATCAGCTCTGGTGGTTCGACGTGCTGGTCTGACCACCACACACCAATTAGCTCGAGCTGTCGAAGCTGTCCCGTTTTATACCCGAGCGGACCGGGGCAGAACAATAGGCTCTTGCCTGAGGCTTTACGTCACGTGACGGCAAACTGGCGCGATCCGGTCCTGACTGGTTGAACAATAGGACTGGCTCGCTTACCCGGATGTTGGCGCTGGGCCGGCCGGCTGCCATGTGTGCATGGTAGCTAGCGGCGCGCAGCATCCATGTTAACGGCAAGGTGCACCGCACGAGTGGCTAACTGTGTGCGTGTGTGCATTGCCGGACATGTAAGCACGTTACAACGTGGCTCGTCGCTTGCATCCATACTCGGAAAACTCGAATCCGGTGAAAATGTGATAACTTCACCAATTTTTTTTTTTTTACCTATTTTGACGTTCAAATATACCAAAGTCATCATCTCGACAAGAGTTTTCTGGTGGTGAAAATTAAAAGCTACTAGCTCAAACCATTTTAATGCTATATCCTAAAAAGTGGAAAACTAGTTGTAAATGTCTATCGTGCAGTCTGTTAAGCAGCATCTTAGTTATTACATTAACAAATAAAAAAGACACTTGAAAATAAGTGGGTTAATCAAATACTTGAACTCGGCTCGATACTCGATCTTCTGTTGCAAACTCGTCTCGAATTAAAATTATTTTACTCGCATACCCCTAATATTCTGTTACTGTGAAGCCTCATCATAACGTTTTTCTGTGGCTCTTAAGAAATAAAATGTTTTATAAGGATGGACATCGTATGCAACCACTGGAGCATACATTTTTAGAAGCTTTAAGAATTAGATTGTTGTAAGAGAGTACATTTGTTTGGCAGAAAATGGGGGTCTGCGAGCCCAATAATTTTACTTTGAGCCGAATATCGGGCAATGAGTCAAGTTAAGAGTTCAAATTTGTTCACTATTTTAAACAGGGTTCTCACCATCCTGGAAAACTTGGGGTATTTAATAGGGATGGGTCGGTTTCATTTTTTTGAATTCGGTTCCGGTTTCGGTTTTCACGCACACATAACCGCGATTTCGGTTTCGGTATCGGTTTTTGCCACCATCTACCCAAACCAGCTATTTCTAGTTTGTTTTCTTGTAACATAAGTATTACTAGCTTTTAACTCACTCCTGCTTTCACTTTCAGCAGCGTCGTAGACCATGGGCCTAGCTGTGGCAAGATTTTCCTCTACTATTTTCTTTTTAATGACTGTCATTCATACGTACAAAATGATAAATATTTTTTTTTTAATTACAAAAACGGATCAAATTTTGATTTTTCGAACGCCGTACGAAAAACCGACACAAAATCCGAATCGGTTTCGGTTTTCAGTAAAAACCGAAAATTCGGTTTCGGTTACCGACCCATCCCTAGTATTTAAACCTGCAGATTTAAAACTCAGGCAGAACTCGGGGAATTCTCTGATTTTTTACGAAAAACCTGGAAAATTCAGGGAATAAATTAAGATTTTAAATAATGTATTTCCCATCTAAAAGCTTCAGCCTTTTTAACACAAAACTGGTAAAATGTGTGAAAAATATTCCTTCCTAAAATTTCGGTAAATAGCCTGGGAAATGACTTCATCTACTCTGGAAAACCTGGAAAACTCAGGGAAATTGATTACAGTATTTTGGTGGGAACCCTTTTAAAATTAAAGCTGAAAATTTTCAAAGTTGTACAGTAAGTTATACAATTTCCAATGTTATAAGTTAAGACGTCAGACCACCGTGGCTACGTTTCAATGTTAACGACTGCTCAAATAGAAATTATCGTAAAAGTCATAAAACAGTAAAATCTTGTTAACTCAAACTCGGTTAAGTAGAATTATCTGTTAACTCAGTTTAGTTGTATTGGTTGGCCCCATACAAAAGTAATCACATAATCTCAAACAGACATTGGCTAACAGAAACCCGGATGGCAATTTTATTGTTTAACACCATGCATTTCGTGTCGCTTTCGTACCAACCGCAAACAATATTTCTGCAGTTTTCTCTGATGAACTAATAGTACAGTTCTCACATTAAACTGATTAGCACTTAGCAAGCGTCAAGTTGCCAGATGTACTGGAGACTTCCAAAAGCCTACGTTGTATTTGTATGCCTCCGCGCTTAACTCAACCTGTAATGCCATTCTTGCTCATGTTCGAATTAATGAGGTTTTGCTGTACTGAACATTAACGGCCCATTGTTTCCTAGTGGACTAAATCAGCATTGGACTAAATTAGGTGAGAACTATGTAGTCTGCAGACTTCTTCAACTAGTCCACGAGGTAAGCTTGCATTTCTCGTTTGAGGACTAGTTGACAACTAGCAAGGTCGTACCTAACTCGTTAGGTGTTACCTAAATGGGTATAAAACGATAAGCGCAAGATGCTCATCGCTTCAAGACACATGTTGGGATGTGCGGTACTCGAAAAATTCGAGCTGAGCAGAGCATGCAACGTGTAGCCTACTTGAACTATGCTTGTCCTCCTCATCCATGCAGTACTCGGAAAACTCGAGTACGGTGAAAATGCGATAAATTAGAATTGCCCAGTTTAAACTGATTTTGATATTCCGATATGCCAAATTGATCGTCTTGACGAGTGCTTTCCAGTGGTGTAAATTAACAGTCAGTAGCTGAAACCATTTTTAGTTATATCCTATAAAATAGAAAACCATTTATACACGTTGACCTACACAGTCAACGTCTTGGTTGTTCTTGGTTGGTTACAAACTGTGGTTGGCTTGGCTTTACTCGAATTAAAATTATTCTGCTCCCACACCCCTAGACATGTGTGACATGAACGGATCGCAAGCAGCATTATGTCAAACTCATTTAATTCGAACACCCCATATTTCAGCAATTCAATGGGAAACATCCAACTGTGAAATTGTTATTTAAAAAAAAGACTCGTACTTAACCTGTTTATTCAGCAACCGTGGATGCAACATAACATTTGCACAAGTTTAATTGACTGTGACAAACCCTTGTCCCACAGGTAGTCCCAGCAAGTGTGATTGGAACAAGCACCTTTTTTAAGTTTTGAGACATCCCTGAAAACAAATGAAGATGACGATTTTTCATTCCAATTTTTTTTTTTAATTAATAGTGTTGGGAAAAAAATCATTGTTTGTGAAGAAATCAGATTTATTGTTTTTTAATAGGATTTAAATTGAATTTTGTTGGAACCTATTAATTTTGAAGCAGTAATATCACAATGTGAAAAAGCTAGATCTATGTAGCTTTCAACTTTAAAGGACATGTCGCAAAAGTGTTTCAGGCAAGGAAACACAATAGGAAACGGAAAGCTGTTACAAGTATACATCACATTGTTGTAAGTTGATTAAATTTGGCTTCCAGAGCGTTTGATGAAGGAATTAGAGTGAAAACTATGCGGTGAAATAATGGGTGTGACCATACTCGTTAATGTTGGTGAACGCAAGAAGATCCTTTTTTTTATGGCGACTAGAGCACTTCCAGTTTAGGGTTTAGCGACACTCAGAAACGGAAGTGAATACATATTACAATTCACATTTTATAAAAACTGCTGTGATTGTATTAAAAATCACAGCTAACTACTAAATTACTAAAATTAAGTAACTAACTATTAAAATGGCTCATTAAATGGGAAGCATATCTGTTATCTATTAATTTACTTAAAAATGTATAATCTCTAAAATAGGCCTAATAGCCATTTCCAACAACACTTCCCCTTGTTGGGCACTTCATAAAAAAAAATTGTTCACCCAGTTAAGACTTAAGAGTCAACAACTAACTTCTGATAGACTATGGTACAAGACCCATGGACTGAAAATTTTCTTTGCCCCTCTGTTAGGCAACACTTTGGTGAGCACATCGGCCACATTTGGGTTGGTGGGAATGTATTCGAAAGAGAGTACTTGGTTTGACGTCAGCTCTCTGAGAAAGTGACATTTTAAGTCAATGTGCTTCGTTCGCTCAGATTGCCTTGTTTTTCGATAAATACTAGCACCTTGGTTGTCCAGTACTTTGAGTTGTGTCTTCAGAAAATGACCCAAGTCCAGTTCTGATAGGAAGTTTCTTGTTCACAAAACCTCCTTTGCTGCATGGCACATGGCTATATATTCAGCCTCAACTGTCGAGAGAGCAACCACCTCTTGCTTACGACTCCTCCAGGACGTGGCTGCTCCGGCTATGATAATTACACATCCACTGTATGATTTTCTATCAGTTATGTCTGATCCCCAGTCAGAACCAGAGTAGAGAGTGATTGGTAGGCCAGTCTTCTTATAACGAAGGCCCACATCTTGCGTCTTTTTCAAATATCGCAGCACATGCTTGATTCCTTGCCAATGCTCAGCAGTAAGCTTCTCGTTGAATTGGCTCATGTTGGAAGTCACATAGGCTAGGTCAGGACGAGTACCATTTGCCAAATATAAGACGCTACCTATTGCTTCCCTGTATGGCACTTTTTCTTCAGGCTTAGAAAAATTTATGTCACTATTTTCTTCTCCCTTTTTGTATTTTTGAGGTGTTGAACCAGGTTTGACATCTGACATGCCAAATTTCTCCAAAATTTCCTTGATGTAGGCTTCTTGCTTCAAACTAATAGATCCATTTGGCTTCTTTTCTATTTTGATGGAAAGGATATCTGTAGCCTCGCCAAGACCTCTGGCTTTGAATTTTGCAAGCACTTTAGCTTTAAAGCTATCAACAATTTCTTGATTTTTCAATAAGACAAAATTTCCGTCTACATAGATACCTTTAGTTAGGCCTAGCTCCATGTTATAGAAAACACAGGGGTCAGCCACTGACTCCTTTAGGCCGATTTCTTTCAAGAATTTTGTCTTAGCACTCGTTCCACTCCCTTCCAGATTATCGCAGCAGTGAAATCCATTTGATGGATCACCCAACCTAATTTCACTGACAGGGCAACTAATGTCCGTATTGTTTTTAGCTTTATCACAGGGGAGAAGGTCTTGTTGTAGTCGATACTCTCTCTTTGCATAAAACCTTGGGCTACTACCCTTGCTTTGAATCGCTCAAGCTTACCATCTTGGTTAAACTTTTTCTTGAATGCCCATTTGGACCTCATGATTTTTCTTCCAGTAGGCCTAGGTACTAAAGTCCAGGTATGGTTTTCTACATGGTTCGCCATTTCTTCTTCCATGGCTTGGTTCCAAATTTTGGACTCTGGGCTGTTTAGTGCTTCTTTCAACGTAAGTGATTTATCTTTATCATCTTCATCAGGCAATTTCACAGCATTGCACTTCATTTGATAGTCTCTTTTGGCAGCTTGCCTTAATGATCTGTAGTTGGTAGGCGTCGGCTCAGGTAAAGCTTAGTTACATCTGTCCAGATCATATTTTTCTTCATTTATATCCAGGAACCTGCCTCGATAAGTTGGGGTTTTTCAACATAGTAGCTTTGTGTCGCTTCATTTGGCGTGACAACTTCCACTTGTACATCAGTGTCTGCCTGTTGCAATAATTCTTGAGCAACTTGTTCTACTCGGTCTGGTACCTCACTAATTTGCTCTTCATCTGGAGTTACACTAAATGTTACAGTTTCTTTTTTGTACTCAGGTGAGTTTTCACCTTTCTTTAGTTTCAAGGAGAAACTGTTCTCTTCAAATTTGCCATTTCTACTCACGAGGATTTTGTTAGCTTCAAAGTCCCACAGTTTATAACCTTTGACACTTCCAGGATAGCCTAACAGCACAGTCTCTTTGGCTCTGGGGTCCAACTTGTGTTTGGCTATGTGTCTCCGAATCACAGTCCATGCTCTACAGCCAAAAACTTTTAAGTGACTTACATCACTGTCTTTTTCACTCCACAACGACATTAGGGATTTTCCTAGCAACGCTCTAGATGGGTACAAATTTCTTACGTGGCAGGCTGCTGTAGCGGCTTCCGCCCACTGATTGTCTGGCAACCCTGACTGTATTAACATACACCTTGTCATGTCTAACAGAATTCTGTTAAATCTCTCGAGATTCCGTTGTGTTCAGGGTTTCCGGGAACAGTTAGGTGATGTCGAATACCATGTTCACCGAGATACTCGTCAAAATTTGCACTTTTATACTCTCCGCCATTGTCCTAGTGTAGCACTTTTAATTTTTGTCTGATGTCGATTCTCAGCTTCATTTTTAAATTGTTGGAATTTTTCGAGTACTTCAGATTTATTTTTTATGGTGTACTCCTTTGCATATCTTGAATGGTCATGTATGAAACTGACTAGATAGTTAACACCGCCCTTCGATTTTGGAGTAATTTTTCGAGTACTTCAGATTTATTTTGTATGGTGTACTCCTTTGCATATCTTGAATGGTCATGTATGAAACTGACTAGATAGTTAACACCGCCCTTCGATTTTGGAGTAATTTTGCCAATCACATCCGAGTGTACAATTTCCAATACCTTCTGTGTTGTGTGTTTCCTGTCCTTAGGAAATGGGGTTCTTTGCAGCTTCCCCTTCATACACGTTTCACATGGGTTTTCAGTTTTCAGTTATCTTCATCGACATTTATAACTAGCTCATTTTCTTCTGTAACTTGCTTAACAGCGGCTTTATGCAGATGTCCCAGTTTCTTCAGTTGGCGAGATAGGCTTGCGTTTTGGTCTCATCTACTCGATATACGCTGAGCAGTTAATATTATCGAGCCATCCTCATCAACGACTTTGGCCTTGCCATCTTTAAATTCAATTTGTAGGCCTAACTCTTCAATTCGGTCGACAGAGAGCAGATTTAAGGTACCATTACGACCACCATTCTTATCTGACAGGGTTAAATTTACATTACCAGTACCTAGTACTTGCAGTGTTGACTGATTCGCTACTTCCACTCGCGATGCTCGATCAACAAAGTTTGAAATTTTGTCCCTTTGAGAAGTGATGTGATCCATCGTTGCACTATCTAAATACCAGGTGTTGCTTGTCTGTATTTTTTCTTCAGTTGTGCGTAGTGCTTTCGTAATGTCCGGTAGGCCTGTAAGCGTCGTTTTGTTGGCTTTTACGACTGATTTGTCTACTTCATTTTGGGTTGATTTAATTCATTGAATCTACAATGCTTGGCTACATGTCCAAATTTTAAGCAGCAGAAGCATTTAACAGGACGTCTTCCCTTGTTATTTTGACTCTCTTTTGGATTTTTGCTATCGGGTGGATTTTGGTTTTTCTTCTGTTGTTGCTTTTGTTGTTGAGCTGGCTTCCCTTTACTGAATAGGGCTCTGGAATCTTCTTCTTCGTTTTTTTCTTCTTCTCGCCTGGAATTTCGTTTCTCTTAGAGCAGTAGTTTTGCTTTGATTATCTTCATTGTTAAATTTGACTCTTGGTGTTCCGGGATTAGAATTAGTGCTTCGAAGTTCCTTGGTAAACCCATCAACATCACTAATGCAATTTCAAGGTCATTGAAGATATAATTGCAACTCGTTAACTTCCTGTGAACGACCATGACACGAGCAAGGTAATCCGACATTTTTTTTCATTTTTCTTCATGTTTACGTTACAGAAATCTCGCATCAATTGTATGACGTACGTGTATCAGCCCATACTTGCAGTGGATTTCTTCGAGGTTTTCCCACGCTTCCTTGGCTCTAGCACACTCACCAATATCATCTAAGAAATTGCCTTCGACGACTAAAAATAAAAATGTCAGTGCCTTCTCGTTGGCTGTGCGTTCCACATCTGTCTTGACGGCTCCACACCCGAGATCAATCGCCTCCCACACACCACGTTGCACTAGCACAGCACGAACTTAGATTTTCCATGCATGATAATTATCATTGTTCAACTTTGGGATTTTAAAATCGTCCGAATTTGTTGCCATGTTTGCAGATTAGATTTAGAAAAGTTCGCACGAACGTCTTCAATGCTCTTTTTCACTTCGGGCAGTCGTAATCTATTCGCAGTTCTTCTTTTGTGTGCGGCTGGCTTGGTCATTGTCTTTGTTTCACGGTTGGTTCCGTCGTGGTTCTCCCTTTTCTGGCCGTCTCCAAGAAAAAATGTCTTCTGAATCTTCACTTTGCACAGTTGGAACGTAGCTGGGCCTTATAACCTGTTGTAAGTTGATTAAACTTGGGTTCCAGAACGTTTGGTGAAAGTATTAGAGTGAAAACTATGTGGTGAAATAACGGGTGCGACCATACTTGTTGATGTTGGTGAACGCAAGAAGATCGTTTTATATGGCGACTAGAGCACTTCCGGTTAGCGACACTCAGAAACGGAAGTGAATACATATTAAAATTCACGCTTTATAAAATCTGCTGCGATTGTATTAAAAATCACAGCTGACTACTAAATTACTAAAATTAAGTAGCCAACACTATTATAATGACTCAGTAAATGGGAAGCATATCTGTTAGCTATTAATGCACTTAAAAATGTATAATCTCTAAAATATGCCTAATAGCCATTTCTAATTACACAATAACGTAAATGGTGTAGAAGAAAGTACACAAGGAATTCGCACAAGAATGCCAACTTGGAAACAGGTACCTTTAATAAGTTTGCCGCTTATTAACCAACTTGTTTTGGGGAAATATTTTTAAGAAAAATAAACAAAATGGGATATTTGCTGTTGAGACTCTGTAGCACCGGATAGCCCTTCCCAGCAAGTCAAGAGATACTTTGATAGTTCAAAATTGACGTTGAATGCAGGAGTAAACATTCGGTGCTGCTCTCTGACAGCCGTTTTTTGCAATGAGAGAGACAGTAAGCTTGCGGCTATTAGGCAGGCAAGCTCGAGTTGGATGAGAAGGCCAACTGTGTGAGGGTGGGCGAAAGCTGGAGCTGGGTGACCTCACGCGTTTCCCCCCTCCCGAAATATGTACGGACGGCTGCCTCTCCAAGTTGCTTTCTCGGATTAAAATGCTACTATAATTCTTGATATACTGTACATGCATGCATGAGTAATGTGCCCAAGCTCACGTGCATTGCTCACGATCGCTTCTGATAAGCAATGTCATGCAGTCTCATGAGCGACTGGTCTGGCACATCTTCATTCTTCTCCAGATTGTTAACTTACAGTTGATTGCCCCCAAGGGTGCGACTTTTTACATGGAGAGAGCAGCATAGTCTTTGCACACAACCACTGCAATAGTTTCAAGGAAGGCAGTCCTTTGGAAAGTTTGCTTCATAAGTTGTTTTCTGAAATTAGGCAACATGTGGATGACAGTCTACTAAATGCACTAATTACGGTCCTCTAAATGCGATTATAGTGTAGATGGTTGCCTGTTGGTGGCAGTCATTGTCTCGAGAACAACTACCTGTTAGTTTGCGTCATCGTGGGCATAGGTTTTCAGAATTTAATCTTGCGAGGATGTAAAATCGTGGCGTGCGTAAACTTTTCGGCTCTTGAGATTTCCAGTTCAGTCTCTGCAAGTGAGGTGAGTCATGTGCCCATCAGCCCCCATTACCAATCCATTTCTCTCCTTCTGGCTACAAAGGTATGGATTCCCAGCAACCCCATGAACAAAATTTCGGACTAGGCTACCTCTAATAGTGCTTATAATTATTAATTCCATGCCAACCACACCACTTCTGAGATAACCCCGTAAATCGATGCGAGGGCAACACAACACTAGATGTCGTTCTCGGTGCACGGCACCCTTCTTTCGTTCCCAACAACCAACCTCCCCAATTCATGACAGTTGGCTGTCCTCGTCTATCGATGCTATCGGCTAGGTTAGATGCCAGGAGCACGCAGTCCAGTCTTAATTCTTTGCGATTAAGGCGCTATGCAAGTGATCTGGGGTCGAACTGGGTAGCCGGTTCGAATCCGGGTCACGCCACTCCGACGAAGCGTAAGTGCATGAAGGTGGCTTACTAAACTACGTTATTTCTAGTGTATGATTTTCGCTGTTAGCTTATTTTCAATTTTCTTTAATATTAATTCTTTGCGGCAGGTACGCAGACTCCATGATTCACATTTCTGTAGCAGGCTTCGACCGACTTCGAGGGTATAACACTGACTGACACTTCACGGTTCGACACGTCGAAGTAGCACAAGTAATTTTCAGAGCAAAGAAGCAAGAGTTCCAAAGTGAGCCGAAGAACAGTTACTGCTGATCTTTCACAGACAGTATAACCTCATGAGACCCGAGGACTTTTTTGTTTAAGTCCGTATGATAGTTGGGCTGGTCGTGGGATTCGAGCCGGCATTCGCTCGGTTTGGAGGCGGGGGTTGCTGACCACCGGGCTGTAATTGCTCGCTTTATTCAGGTTCCCCAGGGACCCCTCATAAAGCTCGCGTTACGCCTGGAACTTTACTTTTTACCCCATTTTATCCTCTATACTGTTGAATAATACACGAGTCCTGTGTATAGATGAGTCAGGGTCAGTCAGCATGTCTCGTTATCTGCATTTTAAGACGTCGCTCGCCTTAGTCACACCCAATGCAGTTATCTGTCTGAGAAATGGAGGAGTCCCTTGCTTCTCTACAGCCGTGCCTGTGGCCCTTTGTCCTGATCCGCAACGACGAATGACTCCTTGACGTCGTTTTCTGCCACTCTGGTCACAGCGGAGTCATCAAGTGGTTCTTCAAAATGTATGGTGGTGCAGGGGGAAGTTGGCTTGTTGCCGATCGGGGGAGTTTGGTCATCCTGTGGCGTTCGGTTGTCGGTGGCTACCTCTACGGGCTGAGCAATGGCGATATTCGTGTTGGACTCTCTTTGACTGCTCACTGTGCTCAAAAATTGGTAGGACTTCGATGGAGTACCTCACCCTCTGTAGGTAGGGCTGCATGGAACCAGCCCTAATGTCTCCTGACCCGATTCTCGGATTAACTAGGTAAGCGGTGAGCTGAAGTATCAGAACACTGTTCCATAGCTGATTGCCTGGCGTCACATAGTACCGTATTTGTTAGTCGGTAATCTTTATAAACATGTTTAACGGATATATATTTACCTTCAGTGCAGAGGAATGGCCATGTGTGAGGAACTTGCGACGATCTTGGATACTTGGTCAGCAGCGTTAACTGAGCCAGTATTTAGTACGGCTGACGTTATGATGTAATGTGTCCATTGAAGCCTATGAATCCCGAGCTAGCTAACACGTTTAGCTTGTGATTCGAGCCAGGGTTAACTAGCTGCCAATGATTAGCCTGGCTCACATCTGGGACAGACTTGCCTTGATGCACTGTCAACCTCTGTCCTCTACAGTTGCTTGTCAAAATCCTCATCCGTTTTATAGCATCACAAAGCTTTTGATCTTGTAGAGACATCTCTTCTTTCTTTTCAAGAGTCCTCCATCCACTGCCTCGTATATCCCCTATGGTCAACCTGTGGTATTAGGTTTCCCTTTTTTATCTTCGACCCAGTCCATGTTCAAAAAAGGCTATGCATATTTGTGAGGTCTATCAACAGCTTCAAAGAGGATTTGCGAGCTTTCTGGCACCCTCATTTTCTATTTCTTGTTGTAATCCTATCCTACAACTGCAGTTTGGCTTTGTGGATGATTCCTTTCTGTTGTCAGTCTGACTTGAGCGTTGTCTTCTGTCCCATTCCGTTTAGGAGCATCCCCTACTATCGCTTCTTGAATGCGGGTTTCCTTAGAATAAGCCTCAACAGTTTCATGTTCCTCCTCTTTAACAACCATGTTTGGTAAATGGTCTCTCCATGTACCACTCCTTGTTGTGCTTCTACAACTGATGTTTTAACAACTTCATGTACCACTCTTTGTTGTGCTTCTACAACTGATGTTTTGTTATTCTCGTACTCTGGCGCATGCTTCCCTCATGAAGCTGGAATGATACATTTGAAATCTCGCGTCCCTTGTTGTCCAATAATTTCCTCCACTATGAACTCTTGTATATGGTGTTCCTTGGAAACAGTATTTTCTAATCCTTGCATCCTTTCATCATGACCTTCCTTGACTGTTTGTGTGATGTTCCTCATACCAACTTTTACATGCCATTGCCAAAATCCTCCCCAAGCTTCTACAGTCTGCTTCATCCTCCCGAGCCAATCTTAGTCAGTGGTCAATTTTTT
>JAHWFP010091735.1:25973-53441 GCA_023313725.1 Lithobius niger | reverse complement strand
GCTGGGGATTTTGATCTGTTCGGCCTTGTAGGCAATTTTTAACTTTTAGGGCGTTCTGAGGTGACCTTGACCGGTCACGCCATGATGGTGTTGTTGAAGGGCCTATGCGGCGTTGTACGTGTGTATGATCGGTGGGACCGTTGGTGTTGAGATTGGCTTGGTCGGACGTTGGTGGTTACGGCTGGCCTATGCGGTTTTTGGTAGCTAGAATGGCCTGGGTGGCTTGTTGGTGGGTGTGATGGCTTTGGCACGCAACAAGGCTTCGTTGCGTTGAGTATGAGAGGGGGCTCGGTAGCCGTTGGTACGAGTGCTGGCCGTGCGGAGTGAAGTTGGTCAGGGGGAGGCCCCTGGGCATGGAATTGCCGTGGGGCTGGTCTTGCAGTTGAGTCTGGCCTGGGAGCGAGTCCGGCCTGTACAGTTGGATGGATCTGACTGGTCGTGCCTTCGGCGTGGCCTTGGCTGCACTCTGGGTCAGGAAATTGGCAGTTTGTTGTGATACATCGGGCTCGGACCACTCCGTTGGGTGCCGTGTTGTGGTGAGGGCCAGGGGCTCCTGGTGCTCTTCAGGGCATGCTATTACCCTGAGCGGTGGATTGGATTAGTCCAGGTTGTTTCCTGGTAGCCAGGTTTTTGTGGTTCGGCAGGACATTAGGATTATTTTGACCGGTGTCTACACCGAGAGTGACGCTGGACCTGCCGGTAAGGTAGGAAGGGATTTGCATGTCCGTGTCAGCCGATACGATCAGGAATACGTGGTTAGGTGGTCTCCTTTTATACAGTGCGTCGCTTAACTGCGTTAGACCTGCCACTCGTTTCGAGCCCTGTGGTGGTGTGTTAAGTTGCCTGGATGCTGATGGCTGTATTTCTGGCAGGGGTGCCTCTGGTCGTAGGAGAGACAGGTTGTGGAAGCTGGGCAGGACTGTCTTGCTGCCACAGTAGGTTTCTTGTGGTACCACCTTCGGGTGGATCGTGCTTTGCACACTTGCTTACCACCAGTCTACCCAACGGTACAACCGCTAGGGAGGATACGCTGAAGAATTTAAAAATTCTACCAGAAAACTTACCTAGTTTTTGTAGGAGAATTGGAATTCTGAGTATCCGACCGTGCGGTTCTACCGTGGGTGCCCGCCCACCTCCCTTGCGCAAAGTGGGCCTTTGTCAAAAGTGGTGAAGCAGGGAGAGCGGAAGTGACGAGGAGAAGGTGAAAAGAGGTGCTGGGATTGGTTAAAAATTTTTCAGGGGTCGGCGGTAAATGACGTTAACCCAACGGTAGAACCGCACGGTCGGATACTCAGAGAATTCCAATTCTCCTACAAAAACTAAGTAAGTTTTCTGGTAGAATTTTTTAATTTTTGATCATTTAAGATCATTTGGCCTTTTCTGCTTGCCTCAGTTTGAAAATCGAGTCCTGTCGGCTGCAGAAATAATTCCCTCGCGATGTCGTGTCATCATTTATAGTTCCAATCGTGCAAAATCGCACCTAACTCCAATGGAGTCTCCTAATGGAATTATAGGTGAGGGAATTATTGACACTTCATCCAACAACCTCTGACCTTCCATTTGATTGTTACTCTAAACCAAAATAAATTTAAAACAGCTACGTTACCACATGCCTGACGCTTCAAAATGGTGGGTTAAGCAGCCAACAGTAGCGTCACTTAAATTTTACTCAACTTGAAAACTTCATGCAAAAGAAAAGACTACTTTGAGTCAGCCAGTAATTTTTAAAAATTACTTTAAAAATTCCGCCCAACCAAAGAATTGGTGATGTATGAAAAATGGGGGGGGGGGGATAATTTTTTTTTTTTAATTGTCCAAAAATTTCAATCGTTTCTGCCTCAGATGTCACAAAATGACAACAGCGTTTTAGAAAAGAAACACGGGCAGGATTTTCGCGTTGCCAAGATCGGCCAGCAACATGCCGCAAGTCTAGAATGCTGGCAAAGAACAAGAGAAGTGGCACATTCAAGATGCATGCAACATGCTACGAGCAAGTCTAAAAACGTGAATTAAACTTGAAAATGCAATCTGTTCCATGAGAAAGAAGCATAAACATGTCCGCAAACCAAAGAAAATTTGATCGACCAAAATCAACAACCAAAAATACGATCTAAGATTTCGTGCAGAAAGATTTCGTGGCCTAACGCATGCCCAGATACGATCTAAGATTTCGTGGCCTAATGCATTCGTGTGAGGCCTTAACCCCCACAGGTTAGTAAAAATAAACTGCTTACTAAAAATACTCCATGTAAGCAGATTTAGCGAAAATACACATCCTTCCCTTCCAAACACACAGAAGGAACGCCTTGGGGTGTTTTCAAACTAGTACTGAACGGGAAGTCCTCGGACCCCAGGGCTTCCCGTTGCAATACTTTTTTCCGGGTATCCGTGGCAAACCACAAGAAAAGCAGGACGCAAGTCCCATGCATCCAACTGGTACATGTACCCAAAACAAGAGTGAGGATTGATGGCTGTTGTTGCATTGTTGTAGACAACAATACAACGCCCCAAGTGTCAGTTGGGCTAACCTCATTGCATTGTTGGTTTTAAACTATTAAAGGGGTTTAAAAATTCGGGTAAGAAAAGCAAATCGAAACGCTTTTAGCACATACTGAAGGTTAGTATTTTGCAGATAGTAAGAAACTGATAAATGCAAAATGAATATAAAAAAAATAGCCGGTTCAGTGACGTCATCTAACTTCGTCGACTAGGACTGTTCTACAGGATATATAACGGGGATACTCTTTTAAACCCAGACGACTACATAAAAATTCCTAGCTATTTTGGGCGACATATGACCACCCGAAGAAGGCTAACAGGGTGCAGTGTAATACAAATGTACTTGCAGATTCTTTCTTTCCAAAAGCTGTTAGAAACTGGAACGAGTTGATGCTGAAACTGTGAATGCCACAAGTTTTATTGCTTTAAAAAAGTATTTAGATTTACAACATGATTGTATACAGTGTCAACATTCTTGCAGTTAGTTTGTTTTAATGGTTTTTTTTTGGGGGGGGGGGGGCAATTCTTTGCCCTTTTCTGTGGATGTCGTTTTAATGCCTTAGGTGCTACGACTAACTTAAATAAATAAATAAACCAGATGTTGCCTACCCCTTCCATAATGCAAGCTACTGGCATAGGCAACAATTTCTGTAAGGATCAGTATTTCTTCATGAACTGCAATTTTTTATAGCCGATGAAAATGTACATTACCTTTTTATAACAGTTTTCCCCCTTTTTGAGTTTATTTCCCTAGAAGTTTGAAGGTTGGCTTCCCTGTTGGGTTCGTAATAGTTCTGCGCATGCACAACCTTGAGTCAGTCTATATACGCTAGCGTGATCACCCTTGAGCATTCGATTCCCAAAGATAGAAGAGAAACGCGCGTGCCGTCGATTGCCTTCTAGGACAGTGGATGCGTCGATTGCCGGTTCCCCGGTTGCCTCTTCTGTCATCAACACTTGTGCAAACCTCGCAGATCCACGTCCTTCTGCGTCTAAGACGGTTCACGGCTACCTCTACGGTTCCCGATTACCCTCCGATTGCCTTGTCATGCATAGGACAAAGGGCGCTCCCAAAAACGGATCTTCAAATCGCCCTCCACGATCCTCGTTCCCGGTTCCCATGACGCGACCGTCCTCCGTAGCTGTTAAAGTTTTAGAACTCACAGCGAATCGTGAACCTCTCGATTCCCAGTTACCACTGGTGAACGCCTTTCCCTCCGAACCCTCGGTTCCCCTTCTTCTGCATGACACCCTTCTTCTTCTCTGATTCCCTGTAGCCACTCTGCGCCGAAACATGACGTGCAAACCCTCCAGTTCATTGATTGGTTGTTTCTTTCCCAGCGCTTTTGATCCTTTGCTTCCGGTTGCCAGTAACGACCTGCTCTGTTCTGAAGTATGTGACGACGGATTTGATGTCACCTACGTTCTTCTTGGGGGATCGGACCCCCATCCATTTGTACCACTCAGACCTCGGCCCTCTCGCCTCGTCCATTTCTACAAACAAACAATTGTTGGCATCCGACGTCTGTCATCATGACATAACTACAACATGGGAGATCACGACTGATTCCGATCCCCTTTCCACCGGATCATGTTTACGATTACTCTCGATACCAGTCACATCCTTTTCACATTCTCTGCGAACAGGGCTGCATCTTTGCAGCTTGCTCGTTCCACCCCACTTGCAACGACACCGATTCCAATCCCCTTCCTCATCACGGTCCTTTGGTGTGGGACGTAGGGAGGGGGGAAGGGAACCGACATCCACCTCTACAACTGACCTTTTCTTCTCTACGACGCACACTGTTAACATCGCTCCAAACTCGGTTCCCGGTTGCCTCTCTCGGTTCCCGGTTACCCTCCGATTGCCGGTTGCCCCTACGGGTCCCGGTTACCTCCGGTTGCCTGTCATGCCTAGAACGAAGAGCGCGCCCAGGAAAAGATCCTCGATCCGCCCTCCACGTTCCACCTCCCCGGTTCCTTTGACGCTACCGACTTCCGAAGCTGTTGAAGTCCAAGAACTCACTGTGGATCATGAGCCTCTCGATTCCCAGTTGCCTCTAGAGAGTCCCTTTCTTTCGGAACCTTTGGTTCCCCTGCAACCACATGACACAGTTACTTCTTCGCCGATTCCCTGCATTCAACCTGCCCCTAAACGTGACCTACATTCCCTCAGCGAGGAACTCTCTCGTGCAAAGGAAGCTTATATATGCTAGACTCAAATTACAAGTCAAGACTCGCAGGGCTGCAGCTAAGAAGGCATCTTCTTCTGCCCGACTTGCACCATTAAACCTGTCTTCACGTTCTTCCCAAAGCATTCACTCTGCCCCGCCATGCGCCAGCGGTCCCCTTTCCAGTTTTCAAGTGCACAGCCTTATTGACTATTCCCTTCGCACCTGCAAGCGCAAGTTGCCATCGGTTACCGATTACACTTCACAGTGAGTAGCCAACGTCCCAAAGCGGCACTGCCCCGATACAGCTGGTCCGTCTCATCATGTTACCGGTTCCCTACCTACGATCCCGGTCCCGGTTGCCGATCCCATTCAGGACCCTCCATCCACAAGAGACGATTCACACGATTAAAGGGCCCATACACCTAGTCGGGGCCCTGTTTCGGTCCAAGATCCAACTGCCATCATCTTCTTGTCATCAATGCATCAGTTCCTACTAGTCGTTATCTCATGATGCACCTTCGCTTTGAACACAACCAAAGATTTTCTCCGACCTGCGACCTTCTGCGCACGTATCAACACAGCCTCCACAACACTCACCCTGTCGATTCCATATATTGATACGAAAGAGATCGCTCGGTCCTCATTCCCGATTCCCTCCAGGCCATGGTTCCTGTATGTCAGCAGGTTCCAGGCAATATCAATTATAAATCCTATAACATGTGTGTTCCGTTAATTCCACTACAAAATCTTGGTTACTGCCTCAAGCACGAATCTTAATATCTACACTACGACCTTAATACCTTTCCTCTCGTCTGCACCACGACTCGGTTGCCACAACGATTACCACTTTACCCACGATTCCCTGATTATCCTGCCTTTGCCTTAGATTACGATCCACTTAATCCCGGTTACCAGTTGGGAATCGGTTTCTGTCTGAACTCTCGATTTTCCCTCGACCGTGTAACATGGTGACTTCGTTCCCGGTTCCCTGTGGCCAGTCCTGGCCCTACGATCCCTCAGCAAGAAGCCTACTCGCACGGAGGAACGTTACACCTGACCTAAATCGGAGCTAGATCTCGGAGACCTAGCTACTAATTTAGCTTCGTCTCTTTTCAACACGAATACCTCAACGTTCATCTCTAGCACACGATCTGCCCTTTTACAAACACAAAAATACATAGACGCGGTTCCTAGATCCAGTAGTCTCTCGCCCATCCCAAAGAAGGCGGTTCGCATCAAAGTGAAGGACTCGGTTCCCGGTTACCTCTACGGTTCCCGATTACCCTGCGGTTGCCTTGTCATGCCCAAAGCAAAGGCCGCTCCCACAGACGTGTCTTCAATCCGTCCTCCACGATCCTCCTCCCCGGTTCCCTTGACGCAACCGGCTTCGCAACCAGCTTCCGCAACCGGCGGTTGAGGTCTTAGAACTAACAACGGGTCATGAGCCTCTCGTTTCCCATTTACCACTGGAGAAGCCCTTTCTCTCTGAACTCTTGGTTCCCCTTCAACCACATGACACGGTTACCTCTCCACAGATTCCCTGTAGCCAACCTGCTCCAAAACGTGACTCACGATCCCTCAGCGAGGAACTCGCCCTGCAGGGAAAGCTTATGCCAGGCTCAAGTTACAAGTCAAGACTCGCAGAGCTGCTGCTAAGAAGGCATCCTCTTCTACTTGACTCGTACCGTTGGACTTATCTTCACGTTCATCTCAAGGCCGTCTCTTCACGACCCACAAACATTACGGTTCCCTTGGTTGCGCCACCGATTCCCGATCCACTCGACGACAGTTCACGGTTGCCTAAAATTGCGCTAACCACAACAACACCACCACCTGCTGCACCCTTTCCTCCAGCCTCAACCTTACATGAAGCTCTTACTCGTGCAGTTTACTTGTCGGCAAGACATCGAGAAAAACCTGGCCTTTAATATAAGCTTTGTACTTTTTTTCACAGAAAGATTAGCAGCTACATTAATCACTCTTCGTGCTTCGGTTGCCTCTTTGCCTACACTCCAAGTAACGGCAGCAACCACAGATGATGTTCACATCGAAAACACAGTTCTTCGTGCAGCGAACGAAGCCTACACAATTCTGTTCTCCGACGGTTCCCTGCCTCCATTTCGGACCCGCGAAGCATCTATTCCACTGGCCTCTCCGTCACTCAAGCGACCTTCGGACTATCCACCAAGAGCACTCTGTCACATCCAACCTACTGATTCCGGTTCCCTCACAGTTACCACCATTCAAACTTTTGCGTGTCATCCCAACTAGTTCCTCGTTCAAGTACCATTCCTCAAGATTCATCAGTTCTCCTTCCCAACAAGGTGAACAGGTTTTGTGAAATATTACTTGTTCTACCTTGTCTCCCGCAGGATGTAAGACTCCTTACTGCAGAACTGCTTTATCTACTGTCCATGTTGAAGAACGATCCCTTACAGTTTGCACCCTTAGCCTCCCACTCATACGATACATTCGATCCCATGCCTCTTCAGGCTATCATGTTCCGTTGTGGGTATGGCTTTGGCTCTAAGGTTGTCTTCTTCGGGACTGGTTCCTTGAGGGTGCTGGATCGTACGGCGGGACGCTCCGACCTAGTCCCTCCTCCTAGGTGACAAAGTCTACTATAAAAAAGGTAATGTATATTTTCATCGGCTATAAAAAGACTAAAATACCAGGACCTGCACGTGGTTAATTTTATTTTTTGTTGCCTAACATTAATCCTGCCCAGCCTCCCCACCATGAACTAGGTTCGGGAATACGGAGAAATGATGTGATTCGGCTTGCGCAGTCTGCTTATATAGACTGACCCAAGCTTGCGCATGCGTAGAACTATTATGAGCCCAGCAGGGAAGCCAACCTTCAAACTTCTAGGGAAATAAGCTCAAAAAGGGGTAAACTGCTATAAAAAAGGTAATGTATATTTCAGTTAGGCAATGAAAACTAAAATTAACCAGGTGCAGGCCCTGGTATTTTAGTCTTTTTTTCATGTAACGCCAAGCATATAGGCCATGTGACTTTAAACAAGGATTGTGAACAGCATAATGCGAACCCAAGAATTGGAACCATAGACTTGCTGGTAGATATCCCAATGCTGTCATAAGAAATTTTCCATGTTAAGTGACCTAAAGCTGAATTTACCATTATGATACCATTCACATTACTGATGGTTCTATTCATGTTTACGATTGGAATAAAAAATGAATACCAACCATTTCATGGAACAGCTAATCTCTATGCAGGTTTTTTTTTAATTTTGGAATACTGTTAGAACGTTGTTACGAATCATTATTCAAGAATGAATTAAACATTGTGTGTTTTACAATTGTTTTTATTTTTGTTGTTGTTTTCAGTATGAACGGTTTCTTCGCTCTGATGTTGCCACAGTTGCAACTATGTATTGTCCAATATTTTATCCTCCGGCATCAGTTTTGGTCTTCAGAGAGGAAAAAGATGGTTAGCAATTTTTTTTTAAAACGAGAATTTCTCTTCTGTACCGAAAGTAATTGTTTGGCTTATCTACCACAATTTTTATTTACAGGTAACCATACGCTGATTGCAACTGGATCAGTGCTAAGCATTAATCCCGACCGTGTTGTCGCCAAGCGAATAACCCTCAGTGGACATCCTTTTAAAATCAACAAAAGATCTGCGGTGGTTCGGTATCTTTTTTTCAATAAAGGTGAGTGACTTTAGCGTTTGCATTGCCAGTTGGCCAGACCGCTATTCTAAATTTCAGAGCATAAACAACTGGAGGAACTGTTAGTGATGCGACCAGACTGCTCTTATCTGGTTGATTTGGATTCACCCTCTAGCTTAGGTGAAGCAGCAATGCTATGCAGCAAAACAAGATACGTCTGCGATTTTTTTTTCAACACAAACGACAATAATAGTAATTATGGTGGTAGACTTAATACAACTTGATAAAATGTTTTTATTGGTAGATGGCACCCTTGTTCTCACACACAGTACAAAAACAAATTTAGAAAGAAAAAATACGTAAAACGATGTATACTCCTCTATAAAAACATTTTAACCATGGGCTTAAATGCCGGGGTACAAAGTCTTAGGCCTCCCCGATCGTGAAGGGGCCACCGTATACTAAGTATCCTATAAGCAGGCAGTGATTCAGGGCCACCTGAAGGAAAGCCCCAAGCAATAGTCATATTGCAGTAATAATCAGCAACAGTTGCAACTATGGCAACTATGTTGCAACTTTTGCCGCGCACCCAGCCGTAGCCATGGCACCAGAAGGAGAGAGACAATTTTGCTAGGTAAATCCCATTGGAAACTCCTAGGTTCTTTTACACGCTACAATCGACATGAGCACGAGACATTACTGGGCCCTTCTCTCCCGAAAATGCCAGGGGTGGCTGAGGCCGGTCTCGAACCCGGGATCTCTGGCACACGATAGTCATGCCACCTTGCCCCAAAATCAGCAACAGTGCAGTAGCATTCGATGTTAGATTATTTGTCCCCAACCGGGGGTAAATAGCAATACAAAAAAAAAGTTTATAGATTATTCGGGCAAAAACATTGCGTGGTGGGAGGGCAACCATCGGCAGGGACCCCAGCCAAAGGTGTTTACGCCCAATTTTAACTTTCCATTCTCGCAGTTTATAAAAACGTTTCATGCACCAGAGCATGCAAATGGAACTGGAAGGGTCAAGGCTGACCACTAATATCTGCCCAAGGTAAAGTTAAAGAACAAATTAACAAGCAGGTGAGGGACAGAAAAAACCCATAAAACACAAAAGTTAAAACTAGCTAAGCCCACCGACATACCCCTTTAACTCGCATTTTGCGTGTCTGGATTTAAAACATGCTAATGACGGAAAAGTCATTACTTCTTTGGCCAGATCATTCCACACTTAGCAATTCCGCACTCAATACTATGCGAGAAGAAAAACCTACGACAATAGCATACATTAGGTTGCACAGTAAGTTTAAAGGGATGCCTCCTGGGTCCTACAGTCATAGTTGATGGTGGAGAAACGGCTGTAATCAACACTGCAAAGATCATGCAAAAGGGAGTAACTAAGCCTGAAGTCAGATTTCAGCCTACGCTGTTCCTATGAGTCGGCCTTTAAACGATCTCCATACGATTCATCCCTAAGACCCAACAGACACTTAGTGAACGATCTCTGAACCGACTCGACATGGTCAATGTCCCTAATTAAGTGTGGGGACCAAACGGGACTCGCATATTCCAGAATCGGTCTGACATAGACGCAAAAAGCCCAAAACAAAACCTTGCAATCGTTAGAGGTGAAGCAACGTTTGTATTGAACCCGTTTTATTTTTTGAAGGTAGCTTAATTTCCAAAGTGAAACTTTATAAACCAGGAATTATCTTTCTCTTTCCGAAATTTGATATACCTAAAAAAAGCAATTTAGCGCGGTTTTTTGGGTTGGGGGAGGGGGGGAGTGATAAACTACAAAGAAACTATTTAAAACTTGGAATTACCTGATCATGTGCATAAATTCATTACTAGCTTATTTGTTTAAATCCCAAGGGTGGTTAGCAAACTGTAATGAATGTCTTAATTCTTACTTCTTCAATTCATTCGAAGCCCAAACCCCCATAATTCACCATTGTCGGCCTTGAAAAGTCAAAGAATTGTCTTCATTGGTGGCAGGTCACACTTTTTTTTACTGTTGGGATTTCTTTATTGCCAGAAACTTATGTACTTTTCTCCGAATTGCAGAAATAGAAAATTCATCGTATTATTCAAAAGGTGTTTTCATTATGCTGGGTTAGCTTTGTCTGCTTGGCATTGTCAAACACCCACCACATACTTTAAATTCACTCTTACATTTGAAGAAGACAACTTCAGACACGCCACACCACAATTCTGTTTCTCGTAGATCTCCACTGGTGGATCACTTAGGATCACTACAAACAGCCTGGGCTAACATCAGGAATGGGGGGGGGGGGGGGCAATGTGTAATTTGATATCCCCGTCATGTTTGTGCCCCCTTCCCCCCAAAATAGATATTTTTCACTCTTCATATTTTTTGACAGTGAGTTTCCAGCAGTTCTGACTGGCATGGCTTTAGGATGTTTATCGTTCCCGTGCGAAGTTAGCACCTCCCTCGCCCCTCCCCCATGGTTTTGGTTTCACTTCGTGGCAGGTGTGAACATTTTATAATTTTGTGAATACAAATACCACCAAGAAGACTCAACATCAATTAGTCTCTTATATTTTTGAAGAAATTATCCTTGCTTCTTCATCAGGAGCACACGAAAAAAAAGTGAAAAAGGTCTGCTACATGATCACAGGAGAAAACTCATATTTGAATCGAGTGCTTAACCACTAATCTCTACGGCTCGACAGTCGCGCCCTGCTGACGTAGCTCCCATCGAGCGTAAAGTTTGGCGGCCAAATGTGGCGTGATGAGTTTGTTCATTTGTGTATATGTAGGGCCTGTAATGTTCATTAGTGGGGTCTTTATTTAAACTGAACCTTTTTATTGCTAAAGATTCAAGTGCTCTCAAGTGGGCTCCTTGTGTAGTGTTAGACTTGAGCAGCACTGTCGATCTTTCCCATGCAATATTGCAATATCGTGCCGGTAGTTTTTAGAATGCTGGGTAATCTCATTCAGCTTATCACCTCTTCTTGTTGCCCCCACATGTTCTTGAATTCTTTCTTCGAGTTTTCGCCTCGTCTTGCCTATGTAAATGCGTTGGCATTCTGCACAAGGAATCTTGTAGACAACTTGGCTCTGTGAGCTGACTTCAACTGGAGGTCTAAAGGTCTTTGGGGCTGTGGATGGGGGAAGGGAAGAAGCGGCCTCTGGGTTTGGGGTATCGGTTTTTTTGTTAGTTTTTGCGATTTCTAGTGGGATAATGATGTCGTGTCTTCTTGGTGGTATTTGTGTTCACAAAAATTATAAAATGTCCGATTTTAGCCACTGTAGTAGCCGATTACCGGCATTCAATAGCAGGTGTGAAAGCGGTAACAAAAGAAAAATATTTTATAGTACTTCATGGAGGTTAACTTATTTGTATAGGGAGATTTTTTTTTTCCTTGCGAGTCTGAATTTCCGTACGGGTTATATTTTATTTAGCCGTATTGTCGCACTATCATTTTAGAACCGAATTGTCATGAATCCAATTGGATGGCTTCATAGCATGGACTCAGAAAGTCACATTTTTGGCTGAGTGACCCCCCCCCCCTCCAATCCAGCCGTATTGTCGCACTATCATTTTAGAACCGAATTATCATTAATCCATTTGGATGGCTTCACAGCATGGACTCAGAAAGTCACATTTTTGGCTGAGTGACCCCCCCCCCCTCCAATCCTACCCTATCTATAAGACGCAGACCATCTATAACTACATTGTACGATTGTCTCACGAACGTAAACTACAATCAAATTTGTATTTTAATGAACTATAGTTTGTTTTTTTGTTTTTCTTTTGTCAGTTGCTTGCAATTGTACCGTAATTCACAACAAACATTGCAAGGATGAAACCTTCTTAGTTAGGTCTGGTAATTATTTGTACCGATGGTACAATTTTGCCAAAACAGTCAAACGTGAAAAAATAACAAGTTATTCCAATTTGATGGGCGCGCTGTAATTTAAAAAAAAAACCATTGATGCCGTAATTGAAGCAGGGGTAGTAATGAGAACCAACTGGTCAAATCACTAAATTTCCAAAAAACGAAGCCCTAACTACACAAACCATTATAAAAGAAAGACAGGGAGAAAAGAAATTAATTAAAACATTAAGATGATATTTGGTAACAGTGAAAATATTTTAAGTTCATAAAACCCCCGAGTAAAAAAAGGAAGGCAATCTTAGGGTGACGCACACAGTCCAGGGAAAATTCATAAAATATTAAATACATGGTATCTTCTTTTTTTTTTTACAAACTTTTCCTCAGATTCTCTTGCATCTTACACTTGACTTCTTGGAACTGGTAGGGACTTTTCATGTGAATATCGTTGGTGAAATAATTCTGGAGAACCATCACTCGCACTGATGTAGTAGTTGTCACCACCTTGGAACTATGCAGGCAAGGCTGCTAACAACCCTAGTTTGAAAAAATTGCTTATCAAGCATTTTTACTTACTTGAGAAAAAAAGATTCATGACGTAATATTGTATTCTTGAATACACGACTGGATCTAAATGCTCGTCATCGTCGTCTGGCTTCAATATAAGCTCCGATGGTAAGCACAGTCGTAGCAGGAGGATGCTGAGGCCAGGAAGACTGGTGATGAGCCGTCTCTTCCCTGGTCGTTATATCACACTTGAGGTCAGATGGATAGGTTAATAGATATCAGCCGTACGTCCTGTGTCCGAAGACTTGCTTGCCGGCAGAAGCTTCCGTCATAATGGTCGGAGTGTGCAGTTTTACTACCAGTAGCAACCATGTCGTTGCAGGAGGATGCCGGGCGTCAGAGTCACAACTGGCACCACTGGCAGTTTTGGAAAAAAATCATTTCTGATGCTTTCGCCCTGTTGGTGGTGAATAACTGTTATTTCCTTCCTCTGGGAAATCCTTGACCACGGGCCCACCATCTTGGCTGCTTACCAAAGACAAAGACCCATTGCACCATGCAGAAGTCAACAAATTGCTGCTAAATGGGGCGATGAAGCGTTCCAAAGAATGAACACGAGGATTCTACAGTCCCGCGAGAGTCATCTTGAAGAACAGGGGTAATCGTTTCATCTTCACTCACCACAACCAATGTACTCGGAAGGAATATTTCAAAATGGAAACGCTGGACTCAGTAAGAGAATCTTTAAGAAGAGATTAGTTTACCGTTTTACTGTACCTAGAAGACGCCTACCTCCATGTTTATTATCTTCCATCAGTTCAGGTTTGTGTCGAGGGGAGCGGTTTGCCACTTCAAGGTCCTTCCTGTCGGGTTCAGCACAGCCCCATACGTCTTCACCTCTGTGCTTCGACCCACAGTTGTGTTTTTTCATCAGCATATTTGCGTCCGCACATACCTCGACGACTGGTTGATTCGAAACATGGAGGTAGGAGTGCTGTACAGAGACTTTCAGTTGTGTCTTTCAATGCTACGGAAGCTGGGTCTCATCATAAAGCTGGAGAAATCGCACCTCTTACGAGCACAGCGTTCATGTTCCTGGGTCCAGAATTTGATTTAAAAACCTTCCTGGTCAAACCCTCAGAGGACAGGATTCTGATCATGACGACAGCTATTCACTGGCTGCGGGACTTAAGTGTGGAGAGTGTGGAATGGCCAAGACCTCAAAAATCGTCAGTTATGGTTTTTCTTGCGAATTTTTCCACTACCAGACGGAGGGCCAGGCCTCTCCACTGGTTCAGAAGGAGACGTGAACGATCAGGGAGAGTTGGAAAGACAAGAGCCCCTGACGAACTATCCCTGGGATGTAAAATAATGAAGCCATATGCACTAGTTAAAATACTTACTTATATTTCAACATCTTTAGAGTATACACTTCAACGGCGTGGTAAGATAAAGTAAATAACTCGCATTGGAAATGTCAGTCAACAGGCCCAAAGGTTCACCTACAATGGTTGCAGTCAGTCTTAAATTAAAGAGTAAATTGCTAAAATACATCCAAAGCTGCTAATAATAATGACCTACAATTCACTAGGCATGCACTGTGTACATGGTAAAATTGGGGGGGATTGCGATACACCAGTACAATTTTGTAAAACTTAGTATGGGATTATCCGCGAAGTGGACCAGCCATATTGGACTGAAGGAACGAAAGCGAGGCTGGATAAGGCCTGCTGAGAGGGTGTGACAAAAAGGCAGTAAGGGAGAAAGGGAAGTGGATTGAAAGGGTTCAGAAAATAATGATTGGAGGAGGGGGAGAGGGGAAAAGTAGGAAGGAGTATCGGGGAAAGCAGATTGCCCTATCCCTCCCCCCCAACCTCCGGTCACTCACTATTTTCTGAACCCATTCCATCCCCTTTCCCTTCCCATATTCTTCCTTCACAGCCTTTCTGTCGCACCCTTTCAGCAGGCCTTATCCAGCCTTCTGTCCAATATGGCCGATCTGCTGCTCCGAAAATCCCAAACTGTAAGTTTCACAAAGTTTTACTGGTTTATTTCTATCTCAGCCAATTTTACCATTCATGCATCATGCCTAATGTATTGTTGGTCATTATTATTAGCTGCGTGGGATGTATTTTAGCAATTTACTCTTTACAGTTTAGACTGACTGCACCATTGTAGATGAACATTTGGGCCTGTTAACTGACCATGACAGTGTGCCAGTGTGTTTATCTCGCCACTCCGATGAATACTCCGCACTAGTGTATACTTTAATAGTGTTGAAATATAAGTACGTAAGTGTTTTAACTGCAAGTGCATCTGTTTTATTGCACTCAACGTAACTTTCCCTGGGATACTCTGTAGTGGTAGGCGCGCACCTCCGACCTGTCGTCTGTGGGAGTCCCACTTCAACACCCAGTACCGGGTGGCCTGCTCTTCATGGATTCCTCGAACCTAGGCTGCAGGTCCAACATGGGATTGGAAACAACAATGTGGCCTTTTGAGCAAAGAGGGAAAGACTTGGCACATCATAATGTGCTGGCGCTGCGGGCCATTTTCTATGCCATTCAACACTGGTCCCATCTTGCTCGACACCAAACCATTGTTGTCATGTCGGACATTGCTTTAGCTGTTGCTTACATAAAGAAGTGGGGGGGGGGTCAAGGTTCCTTCAGGTGGTTATCGCAGAGCTTTTCGAACTATGCACCTCCATCACCACCACGCTACTCCACAGACGCATTCCTGGGAAGCTTAACGTCCCGGCAGACAAACTTTCGAGGAAGGATCTGGTACCAGTGACGGAGTGGCCCAATCGTCAATTCCGCAATTTTGACACTAGATTAGACCGAACGTGAATGAGTTCCTGAGCAATCCAAGAAGACGGTTTCGTCCCCCATTGTCCCGTCACAGACAACGGCCACATGTGGGAATTCAATTGCTCTCGACCATCTGCTCCAGCACCATGTGCAAGTGGATTTCGCTGGGACTGTAGCACCTAATGCAGTGCTGGGAATCATACAGCCTACTCCCAGTTCTGCACCACGGTTTAGGCCGTCAAGTAGATGAAGTGTTGCCTGCCGAAGTAAATGCCAGAATTCAGCATCCAAGGTCACCTAAGCTCCAAAATCATCGATGACTTCTAAAACAACAAAACATATTGTAGCGAAAGAGAGGCATCGGTGAGTAATACTGTGCGTTTATTTAATGGGAAGTCGGCTCGTGATAAACAGAGAGCATCTTACCATTCCAATACGTGTAGTTAAAAATAAAAAAAACTGAACAAAGGGATGGTCCAGGACGTGGCCAAATCTCTAGGTGAGCACAGTAGAATTAATTCACCTTACCGTGATTTAAATTCTCCGCCGCACCGGTTATCTCGATGGCCACGGCATCGTGATGTGGTTGGCACGTCACCATTGTACCTGATCACTACGGCTTCCTCACATGGTGTACGAAAAGGAGCACGGTAGTCGCCAGTTGTTCCGATCGCCACGGCATCGGGATGTGGTTGACGAAGTTATTTCTCTGGAACAACTAATCCATACATGACAATGATGTTGATCATAGTGCATTCAATGGGCGACAACCCCGGTCACCCCGATGGGTCGGCGAGTGTTATGATTTGCAAAATGCCATGGAGAAATTACAAAGATCACCCTCGGGGGACAACGGGTGTCGCAGATTCAGTGACGATGCATGTGTACGTGCTGGTCGTCAATAGGTTGATAAAGGTCCTTAAAAAATTATATACCGTTGGTCTTGGAAATATTCTTGACAAATTATATGTTAGGTTTGGGAAGTCTTTGAAAATGCTTGGATTTTTTGGTATGCGGTCTTGTGTGTACCCTGCACAAACACATTACCCTCCCCAGCCAAAGCTTCCCCACCTGCCGTGCTAACACACAGCACCTTCGTCACCACTGAATAAAGGCCCAAAATGTCAACTTGCGACCCCCCCCCCATTCCGACTACCTGGAAAGCCATAACCAGTTATTTAAGGGGGGGGGGGGGAGGGCAAGGTAATGTTGTAGACTTTTGCTCAGTGGTGGCAAGGTGGCTTATTACTGCCGACAAGTCTATTGTTGTTAAAAACAAAACTAAAATATCTATAAATGTTGCCTTAATAAATACTGGATTTTTCATTGTTACAGAGGATGTGTTATGGTTCAAGCCTGTTGAGCTGCGTACAAAATATGGTCGAAGAGGACACATCAAAGAAGCACTAGGTAAGATTAAATTATGTTAGCCACTATTAAATTAACTCTACCAAATGTTAGCTGGCTTCTGACTTGCTTTTATATTCAGTTTATGTACACATTTCATGGACGGTTGAACTGCAAGTTTTTCTGAAAAGTAACCTAGGCTTCGATGTTGTACTTGTCTCTCCAACGGGGCGTATAAGTGATGCCTACAAAGGGAGCATGACCTAGTGATCTTTTTTGTCATTAAATCTCAAGCTATCCAAGTCTTCCAAATTCTGAGTGGACTTGCTAAAAAAATATGTTCGCTAACTAAGCAGTTAATTAGAGGCAGAGTACAGTGCACAATATTTCCTTAAGATTAACTGAGGAAACTGAGGCAGTGTTTCAAACTTATCAAAATGCTAACTTCTAAGCATGCATCAAAGAAAAAAATATGTGATCAGGGTTTATGGAGATTACAAGTTATCATTCTGTTTACGTCCTATAGGCATCCTTGTCCCATATTGTTCCGTGTACGTTTCATTAGATTAGTGACTGGCCTTTATAGGATTATTACAACTGCTAAACATAATGGTAATTAAACTACAACACTTGTGACGTGGGCCCAAGCAAAACTATAAAAATTCGTATGATCCATAGTTTTGCTTTTGGCTGCCTGCAGTGACCACTCAATGTACGACAGTTTGCTAGGTGATGAGCCCCTGAGTTCCATCACAATAAATTGTTTTGATATATTAAATAAAACCATTATTGTTGCACAATAAAAAAAAAAGTGAATATTGGCTAGGTGCCTATATTAATCCTCTTACTTAGACACGTATTTGTACTTACATGTTCCACATTTATTACAGGTACTCATGGACATATGAAATGTTTCTTTGATGGCCAACTCAAATCACAAGACACCATTTTAATGAATTTGTACAAGAGAGTTTTTCCAAAATGGAATTACGATTCATGTGTACTGCATCCCACACGTGTGACAGACCCCAGTAGACATCAAGACATGATGGGAGAAATGATTTGAAAGCCTACATTATTTCTTGTAAATAAGTGTAACACAAGACTGTATTGGGTGAAATACATTATTACTCTCATGCCTGAAGTGTGTTTGCTGTCTTTATGTAGTCAGGTTTTAACCAAAACTGGTATAAAACATGCCACTAAGTTTTGAAATAGGGTCGGCCTTTGAAAGTTGTGATATCATTCAACCAGAGAAAGGCCAGCAAAGTGAGTGCATTGCCTGCTTCTTGATCTGGGAGTGATTGTAGTTTTCTGCAAATGTGACGAATTACATAAATGTTGGAGCCTTAGGATTGTACAGTTCCGAGTCCCAACAAGTTTCGGCAGTCTAAGCAAGTAGTCGTACAAAGAAATTAAAGAGTCATTTTTTCTAAGACTCTGACGTGTGTGATTCAACATGTCACCAAATTTCCTCTTTCGTAGAAAAATTGTCTCTAGCAGTAATGATTTTTTTTTGTACTGCATGTCGGAAAAATAGCCACAGAGTGACTTACCAGCCCTACAACATGGAATAGTCTGCTACAAATCTGATTGTATGCCCTTCATTACTGTTAACAAACTGACCATCTTTATGTATACAGTAAAACCTCTTTAATACGAACTTTAAGGGGACTGCCAAAAATGTTCGTATTAACCGTAGTTCTAATTAAACGGACGAGAGAAATTGGACTGCAACTTTAAAAAAATGTAGCCTCCTTGACCTTCGCGTTTGCGCAAATGGACAAAACTCTATCACTTCCCAAGATGGAGTCAACTAGCGATTGATGTTTTGCGTGAAACAAAACGAAATTCGAGGGGGAGGAAAAAGGAACTGTTACTGTCATGTATTGTGTAAGTAAGTGGTTTGACATAAAGGACATGACAGAAATGCTGAGCTAACAACAGGTTTACTATCGGTCATGTTATATATTGGTTGCGACTCCTGGGTTTACACACGTGGATACAAGACGTGACGCGACCGGTACATACAAATGGTGGCGCCCTCACAGTATAGGAAAGAAGGCATACGTAACACGCCCCTTTTTAAATGCCAAGAACACTGAAGAAACCATCATAAAGTTCTGACACCATGTCTGACACCATGTTCTGACACCACTTCTGACACCATGTCATGTATTGTGTAAGTAAGTGGTTTGACATAAAGGACATGACAGAAATGCTGAGCTAACAACAGGTTTACTATCGGTCATGTTTATATATTGGTTGCGACTCCTGGGTTCACACACGTGGATACAAGACGTGACGAGACCGGTACATACAAATGGTGGCGCCCTCACAGTATAGGAAAGAAGGCATACGAACAGCAAATTTGTAAAAATAAGCTAGAATTGTAAATATTTGTTCGTCTTATCCGTACCTTCGTATTAACAGAGTTCGTTATAGCCGTACATATTTAGTGCTGACTAAGTAGCTGACCAACCAAAATCTTGAAAAAAGTTCTTATTAAGCGGGAATTCTTGTTATCCGAGTTCTTATTAACGAGGTTATACTGTATTCATTAGTTTTGGAGGCCGATAACAGAAGTCAGTATCCAGGGTGTTAACTTCTTCACTTCCACTTGATTTCCTGAAAGCCTTTGACGTTTTGGGTTCCTACTGGAGATGGCTGAACATGAAAGTCGTATACGTCGAGCTTTACTCCTAGAAAGTGAAGACATGAAAAGGGTGAGTCGGGACATGAAAGGGTTCACTACTAGTCCTATCACAATGAAGAGGCAGAGATATCTTTGAGGCTGAAGACAGATTCTGTCTCTGAAGAGTACACGTTCGTGGAGACAGGTGCTCAAACCTTCAACGGTTCCTCCAAGGTCAATCAAGATAGGATTTCTTTCTTGTGAAATTCTCTCAAATATTCTTGCTATCTAAAAATACAACTTTCCGTAATTTATGCTAAAGTTGCGATTTTATGGTTTTTCCATGCTCATATCAAATAAAACAATTATTTGTCCATTTTAAAGCTAGTTGCATCTAGTTACAGCTAGGCATGCCGCCATCTTTAATCTCTCGTATTGCTATTGAGCACTGTAGGTGCAAGTCGTGTCAAAAATTTTTCCACGTCGCAACTTCTAAATCTCCGAAGAGGAAAAAAAATCAGGGGAAAAAATCAAGTCAGGAGCTATTTGGCCTGTACCTGCAGAAAAACTAACGCTATCCTTCCTATATGCAGAAAGTGCAGGAATTATAAATTTTCCACCAATATGTGCGATCTCTGTGTGCTATATTACGAAGTGTCCGTGAAGAAGATTTTGTATATATGGAAACATTTCTGATGAACAGCTTGACAAAGAGGCAGCTCCTCATTACTTTATTCTAAATCTCCGCAATGCTAAACGCCGTTGGACGTCCGTTTACTGCTTATGAGTGTCGATCTTGAAAAGTCGCCCGTGTTTTCCGAATTTAATTCGAAGGAAGATGGTGCAGACGACACTTCGTTCTCCAAATTTTCCAATGTACGATTTTTGTTGCGCCAAAACTTATTGTTATCTCCCAGCGATCGTGGTGCCATTGTTTCCGAAGCGTGTAAATCTGCTGCATCTCTCGTAAACATTTGTGTTGATGCAATGCAAGCCGATAAGTTTGATGATTTCAGGAAAGATTTCCGTTTAGCCACTTCTGTGTCTTCTCTCCCGCATCATGCGTGCCATCTCTGGAAAGCGGCAGCAAACGTTCTCCTTTGGCGGTTCAGAACGCTGCTGCACCTTGTGCAACTACAAACCCTCCAAGTGCAAACAAACCAAAAACGTGAAGTCACCGGATGGAAATAAAGTGAAAGAAAAAAACAAAACTTCGGTTAAAAGTGAATTTAAGGAAAATGGAAAGAAAAGTGAAACCAAGACTGTGAAAGATGGTGAATACTCAGGAAAGTTGCCAAAAAGCTAGATCGCAATCTTCCCTCCTGTAATTCTCCATTGAGTGGCACCTGCAAGTGTCCTATCCCGGAAGTGGAGTCTGGCTTTGTCCTCCACAGTCACTTAGTGCAAGTGGCGTTCGGGTACGGGAGGAAAATGTTGGTTAAAGTGTCCCAATGTGCTTTTGGTCATTCCTGTCCGTGAGTGTATACCCCATATGACCTTTGATGCCATATATCTTTGTCTGAATGGACCTTGGAGCCAAAACAGGAAATGAGCAACTTCCTTCCAAACCTTCTGGTTGCTGCTTTGGAGAGGGAAACAATGTTTCCTCTGTATTTTGAGAATTTGTCATTTTCATGTCCTATTATTTGAACGCAGTAAACCACAGGTAGCTGGCATGGAGAACAACATATCAACAACAGAACAGAAAAATGGCGAAAACATCGGAATGCCAATTAATAATGGCAATCATCCATTTTCACTTCACACCAACTTTTAACTCTTTCTGCCAGGTCTATTTACTTTGGGGGTGGGTTAGTTTTATGCAGAAGCCTTCTGTTATTCTATAGATACCAAAATCGCCACCCCACTTTTACTGGGTGTACTTGAGAGGGCACAATATAATCCCAAACGCCCTCCAAAATGTCAAAGAAGAAGAGGATCCTGACCGCAAAATTTCAATTAACCACTCACTTTTTGACAAGCTTCTGCTCTAATATAGACATACAATACGTCTTTACAATCACTGAAGTCTCCCCTTTGTACCGGTAAGTTTGTTTTATTTTAAAATTAATACTTTTCAGGGTGCTTATGAAACAAAGTCGACAACAAAATAACACTTTCGGCATGAAGGAAATCGCTTTCATTGTTCTCGCATCGTTCACGCGTAGAACCGCAGTCTGAGCTTCTTTCTAAAATATTTGAAAAACATAATGATCCATAACCACAAGTTTCGTATCCAGTTGTTGCTCCAATTTAATCTGGTATTTTCTATAACATGAATCAGCCAAAATGGCTGAAACACTCGCTGCTGATTACATTTATTTACTACGGCTGTTTAGTACATTACACACAGGTGCTTCAACTGTGGTTCTATGCGGCCGATTCATTCATGCTGCGTTTGCCATTTTGTTGTCGACTTTTTTTGGTTCGTAAGCACCCTGAAAAGTTTAGTTTTGGAATAAAGAAAACTTAGAGGTAGGCAAGGGGAGACTTCAGTGATTGTAAGATGTATCTTGTGTCGATATTAGAGCAGAAACTCATCTAAAAGGGGGCGGTTGTCAATCGAAATTGGCTAAATCTTGCAGTCTGGTTTCTCTTCGTGTGACATTTTGGATGTCTTTGGGGTTGTGTTGTCCCGTCCCCTGTAGCCCACAGTAAAGGTGTGGCAGCGATCTTGACATAAATTAACCTGGCAGATCGAAAGAGTTAAAAGTTGATGCTGAGTGAAACTGGACGATTGACTTTATTAGATGGCAATCCGGTGTTTTTGCCCTGTTTTCCGTAACGGCTCCCTGTGTAGTAAACGTGCATATCCTCCACAGAAAGTATTTAATAGTAATAAGTAAATAATAGAATATTACTGGGTTACAAGAGTTTAGTACCACATTTTAAGAGTTCTAATAGGGGAGAGAAAACCTTAGCCTGTGCAGAATCCGGGAAATTTATTAGCCCTCTACTGCATGAACAATCCCAGATATATGCAGAACAGTAATCACAATGGAATGATGCTATGCCAATGTGATATTTATAGTAAAGCTTTAGTCAAGGCATACCTAAGAGCAGACACACCAGAGAAAGGCAATATAAATGTGAAGTCTTTAGAAAAACTATTAGTGTATTATCAGTATAGCAATGTAGACATCTACAGAAAGCATACAACTGTGAATTACAGTAACCATATAACTACGACACCTTTGCGACACACCATACATATATGTACGCAAAAGATGCTCTTCTCGAACGATCATCACACAAACTTGAGCCCGCCGAACGCATTTCAATAATTATTCGTGGCATAGCAGACGATAAATGGGCCAACCCCTTGCTAACATCTTCAGCCAACAACAGTTGATCAGTTTATTGATGAGCCATTACGATCGATCAACGCAAAAGAGTAAAAGACAATTGATGAGGACCGTCATCATTCACCACTTTCTAAGCCACCGAATGGGACATATGCACCAACATCAGGGCCCGACAACGATAAAACAGCATCATCCCAACTGGAAAAAAAAACGTGGACACCATTACAATCCTCTCTATGATAAACCAGAGGACCAATAATTGGTCCTGCTGCTGCTGCTGACAGCTGCAAGGGGGGTTTTGCTGACACCTGAAGCACAATTATTGTGCTTCAGGTGTTAGCAAAAGGGACATGTTTCCTATAACTGTATCCTACCTCCAGCCGAAAGAAAAGACAAAGTGAACATGCCTAATGCAAGTGGTTTCATAAAGGAGCCACAAAAACACAAGCTCAAAAGAAGACCCCCAAAGCCATCCAAGACGTATACAAAACCAGACTTCTTCAAATTGCATCCGTGCTCAGCAACATAGAAAACCGGCTGTAAACGCAACAATAGATGGAAAGCTGACTATCGATGCATTATGCAACCCGGGCTTCACGCCACAAGGTTGGTTTTTCACTCCGTATACAAGTAGGCAGTATCAACTGCATGATGCCATGTGTAGCTATTTGTGAGAAGCTACCATACGCAATGATCCTAGGAACTGATTGGCAGTTTTACGTACAAGCAAAGTACACATTTGATCCAAATGGTAATTTCTGCATCGCTACGCCAAACTCGATCCAGGAATTTGTTTGTGCCCGTGCAGATCCAATGTCCGTCAATTGTGTTGTGCAACACAGACGCACGGTGACACCAGTTTTACAAACATTACGAGAGATAAACACACCACCACAGAAAAACATTGTTGTGACATCACCAAAAACGGATATGGAAGATTTGTCAACAAAAACCGCGGAAGAGATAGCCAACGTGCAAGACACTACAATCAACCCCAAAATCACCGAAACGACAAATGAAACTGCGACGAATGCACCGCATAATGACTCGCCCCTTCTGTCTCCAAGTGAACAACAAATGATAGACAACCTGGAAGCAGAGTAAGCCGACATATTCTCGTCTCCTTCAGGAGTCATAGGAACTTGTAACAACATAAAGGCTCGCATTACCTTAGCAAACGAAACACCAGTACAGTGCAAACTTTATCATGTATCCGAATTTGATCGTCCCCCAATCAAAGAGCAAGTAGACGAATGGATCGCTCAGGGCATATGTCTCCCATCCTCATATACTTATGCTACACTGTGTTTCATGCTTGATCAGCCTTTTCATGAGTCGACACCAAGCAGACTGGTCACTAACTATTCCAAAACCATCAACCCCTTGATGACTCCAGACCTGTAACCTCTAGACAAAATGGAGGATGTTATCCATCGTGTTGCTGACAAAAAATACAAGTTCAAAGCAGACATCAAGAAAGCTGTCAACACTATACCCGTCGAGGAAGAGGATGTTCACAAGACGATCTTTGTCATGCCAGATGGCCATTTTGAATTTATTTAAATTCAATTCGGGATTTCTATCGAACCAAAATTGATGACCTGGGCAATCAAAATGGGTTATGCCCACTTAATCGGTCTTGGAGTGTCAACATATATCGACGATGTAACTTTCGGCTCGGATACGTTCACGGAACACGTTGACAAAATACGCAAAGTATTCGACGCAACTCGTCAGATGAATCTGAAACTGAATCGTTCTAAGTGTGTGTTCGCTGTCTCTACAATTTCTCTTTTTGGAAGACTTTTAACACCGCAGGGAATCGTACCTGATCCAGAACGGACCATTGTTGTCATGAAATATGGACCGCCAAAAACTATCCACGAACTGCGTGGGTTTCTTGGATTCATAAATGTGTTCCGTCGTCACATAAAAAATCTAGCAAGTGTTTCAAAACCATTAACGGCGCTTCTTAAAGGACACACATGTGCTAACCCAACCAAACCGGCTTTACGAAACAAACAAGCCATTACACTCGGCAAACAACAACTTGCAACATTCGATAGGCTAAAGAATCTGGTCACATCTCCCCCAGTTTTGGCGCACTTTAAACAGGGAGCGCCAACATTTGTCGAAACTGATGCGTCTTACAGTAGACTCGGGGCCTGGCTATCGCAAGAATAGAACGGTAAGCGTGTCGCGATCAAGTATGCTAGCCGTTCGCTGAAAGATGCAGAAACACGATACCATTATAACGAGCTGGAGTGCACAGCCGTACATTGGGCACTGACCGAAAAGTTTCACTTGTATCTGCATGGTCACCCATTCACACTAGTAACAGACAATTTTGCTATAGCCTACATAATTGCGAAAGCCCAGCTCAATCGTAAGTTCGCACACTATGTTGTAGACCTCGCACAGTATGTTTTCACAGTAGTCCATCGCCCTGGATAACACAACACCATAGCCGACCATCTTTCAGGTTATCCAGACGAAGCATGTGCTGCCATTGTCCTTAGCACTAACGCCACAGTCAAGGAACAACAACGGCAAGATGCTTTCTGCAATCAGATCAAGCAGATTCTTGCGACGAATGTTAAAAGCAACCACGATCAACAGATCCACATCAGGTTTTTTTCATCACCGAGGTCATGTTAGGTTTAAAACTAATAATTAGTATTTGCGTGTATCTCTTTAATTATGATGCCTGGTTTTAGATGTACCACAACTTTTCGACTGTACATGCCTGTAAATAATAGTTGTAGTTTCTCAACTTAACAACAGGAAAATGCAACTTTCAAGCGCAAGAAATATTTGCAGAGGCATTAACAATTTCTGCAATCGAGTCACAATGGACTCTCAACACAGCTGCTACACGCCATTTTTGTAGCACGAGAGAATGGTTCATGAGCTACAAAGATGTAAATATCTGGCCAGACACGCTCGCCGAGGGAACATCAAGGATTTGTGGTATAGGTGACGTCAAATTTATTGTCACTGTTGACGGAACAGAAATCCAAGTGACATTACTGAATGTGATGTTTGCCCCAAACATGAGAAGGAACCTGAATTCTGGTATCAAGATTTATCACAAGAACCACACAATATCCACAGAGGACCTCAATATCCTCAAGGAGAACCTTACATGAAGTGCCTTTGGAAGATTCCTCAAGTGAAACTTGAAGAGAGTCGTACGCTACAATGACCAACAAGCGATCACCTGTTTGCCTTATTCCCGCACAGAAAGAAGGAGAAGCTCAAGGAGAGCGAACAAGCACTGTGATGTGGCATGAGTGTCTAGATCACATTAACTTTCAAGCCTAAGGAAGATGATTAAAGGTGAAAAGTCATGTATTTCGTCAGTATCGAAAGATATGTGAAGCCTATATGTGAAACATGCAAACTAGGGAAATCGACTCGGGCAAAACATGTGTCCCTGAACAAAAGAAGCACCAAAGCACCGTTGAATTTGGTTTATGCAGACGCATGCGGACCATCACCAGTTACCTCAGTGGTCGACGCCAAGTATTTCCTCTCACTTATTGATGATTACTCGAAATGCTACATTACCAGATTAAAAAGAAAGACGAAGCTTTCGAGAAGTTCAAAATTTTCCTATCCCAAGCCGAAAGAGACAGGAATCCTTACCGATAACGTAATGGAATGTTGTGCCAGTTATTCAAGAAAGAATTAACACGTCTAGGCATAAAGGCAGAGAGGACCACCTTCTACAGCCTCGAAATGAATGAAGTGCTGAGAGACTTACTGGACATTGTTAGATACAGTCAGAACTTTATTGAAACCAGCCAAGTTACCAGAAGAAAGATGGGCCCCAAACTTATTCTCACCGCTGCTCTTGTGAAGAATAGAGGTGAACATTCCGGTATTAACGGAGACATACCTGATGAATTGTGCTTTAATAGACAACCAAGCGTAAACTATGTGAAACGCATTGGATCGTTGTGTTTCATTCACAATGAAAGATATCTCCCCACTAAGCTACAGCCTAGAGCAAGATGAGGCATACTAGTTGGATATGCATTTCACACAAGAGGATATAGAATTTGGTGTCCTGATGAAGATCTATGAAACAAAGTGTGGCACCAACACATTAAGAAATGCAAAGACAGAAGAAATCATAGAATTGGTCTTTGAAGAAACCTCTATCCTGAGGAAACATTATGGGAAGCAGAACTCCCGAACATACTGTTGGCAACAAAGCCGTAATCAGAAGATAGCCTCAGCCAGTAGACTACCTACTGAAGAAATAAGTGGGAAACCAGCTCCAGGATAGGAACAAGAAGTAGCCATCCGTCAAACATGGATCAAAGCTGGAAGACCCGATATTTATTATCGTTACCAAGGACGTCGAAGACAACGTTCAGTCAATGATGTTGGTAAATTTTGTGTCAAGAAACAAATACCTTTAGATTTGAAGAGTCTAGATTTTAGTATGAAGACTCGACTGCCGGCTAAAGATGTAGAAATCCAAGAATCACCCGCGGCAGAAACAGAACTAGAAATATCATCAGACAATGATGAGGATCTAGTTTAAGATTAGTATTAAAATACGCTTAAGCGTATAAAATACGGATGTAAGCCTTAAAAAACTTGAAGCCCTAAAGGAACAGATATATTAGAAAAAGACGTGTAAGCCATCAGCGTCGCACTAATACGTGTAAAAGAA
>JAHWFP010091735.1:0-25873 GCA_023313725.1 Lithobius niger | reverse complement strand
TGGCTTACATGTCTTTTTCTAATATCTGTTCCGTTAGGGCTTTAAGTTTTTTAAGGCTTACATCCGTTTTTTATACGCTTAAGCATTTTTTAATACTAATATCCCGTATTTTTTTTCTTGTTTCAGCAAGAATAACACAGAAAAGAACACTGTAATCACCTTAAAGTAACTGCTATAAGAGAGTCTTTTCCATGGCTGATTCGTTTTATGCTGCTAAGAATGACTTTTGCACCCAATTTCATGTTTTTAGCTTGATCTATAAAAATTTGTTGCCCAAACCCCTGGGAGGCATTGTGGGGGGTTGGGGGGCACTGAACGCACTTTGGGGTATTTCATAGGGGTCCATGGCTGGTTCAATTTCTACTGTTAAGAAAGACTTGTGCACCAAATTTATGTTTTCTGCAAAAATTTGTTACTCCACTTAATTATTTCTGCCCAGTGCTCTACAATAATAATTGCTCTGCTGACGAGAATACTGCAGTCGCATGAAAATCGTGTTCAAAAGGCTCTGGTCGGTGTTAATACCTATATTTTAAGCTACACAAACTGAAAATTGGTTCATTGGTTCGATTCTTGGTAAGGGCAAAATTTCTAGCCCATTTGGCTTTTAGTGTCAAAAATATTGTAGTTACATTAAAATACCATGCGAAAGACCCTAGGCCTTGTCCGTACATACGTTTTAAGCTATAGAACTTGAAAATCGGTTTAGTGGTTCGATCTCCAGGTGAGGGCATAGAGTCCCAACAGCAATATTAACGATTTTTGGTCAGTGCTCTAAAATAATAATTGCTCTGCCGACGAGAATACTGCAGTCACATCAAAATCGGGTTCAAAAGGCCCTGGTCGGTGTTAATACCTACATTTTAAGCTATACAAATTGAAAATCGGTTCATTGGTTCGATCTCTTGGTAAGAGCAAAATTTCTAGCCCATTTGGCTTTCCGTGTCAAAAGTATGGTAGTTACATTAACATAGCCTGCAAAAGGCCCTAGGCATTGTCCATACCTACGTTTTAAGCTATAGAGCTTGAAAATCGGTCAGTGGGTCGGTCTCCAGGTGAGGGCAAAGAGTCCCAACAAGAACAACAACAACTGGCCATACTGTGGACGCCACGGTTTGATTGTTGTCATTAAAATTTGTAATGCAGTGAAATAGTTGCGACACGACCCCAAATACCGAATTTCGTTGGTCTATGTCAATTCTGGCCGAAACTGTAGGAGCTCAAAGTTTGACGTTTAACATGGAAGTTCATGCTGAGGCTTACATAAGGACTGCTACCGGAGTCCTTGATACTGCTGAACTGGAGTTACATCCTGTAGCCTTTTATGCAGAAGTACACATACCTTCAAGTTATGAAGAAGCTCTCAGGTTGCCCCAAGCTAAAGAATGGCAAAAAGCTATGGAGGAAGAAATGAAGACTGTAAAGGAAAGGAAAATCTACACACGAGTCAAGAAAGTCATTGGTTTATGCCATGAAACAAGACTCCTAAGGAAAGACAGCCCGATACCGTGCGAGACCGGTCGCACAAGGAAGCACCCAGAAGACTTCTTCGAAACCTTCTCACCAGTAATAGCCTTCACCTTGGTGAGATTCTTTTTCATCCTACTAGTCGGTATGTTATAGATGGGTCAACTGCCACTTGGACATTAACCCTATGTGCACCGGACCCGTAAATTTAATGGGAAAGCACGCCAGACATCGCGCGCTGGATCCGTAGAATTTAGGGGAGCCACTTTATCGAGCTGTACGTTAGTCTACAAGGTGCATTAGCCGCTCAGCATTCATTCACAAAAGGCATGTCTGCTAAAGTTTCTAGCCAATAATATTTAATTTTTTCCTGAGCAACGTCGCAATCGCTCACTGCCCTCGTGACTTTCGAAAAAAAAGATTGCGGCCATTGGATAGCGTAGCGGCTCTCCCGATTCGGAATTACATCGTGCACCACTTTAGACTCGGGTAAATTAGCAAACTGTGGACGTTTTTGAAAGATATAACTGTAAAGAATACTGTGATAACGTTTTTGTATTGAAAAACATAATTCGTTAAGTGAACTGAAATGCGATGCACTCGATGGATTGGGGATCGACACAATAAGAATGGCCGCTGCCGACCAAGGAGCCCCGGCCCGTGGCAGCCAGCCCTTCTGCCAGTCTCTTGTTGCTTGACTGGCTGCCTTCCATTTCAGTTCATTACTGCGCCATTTACACGAATTCAGGATTGGATGAGAAGCTTGAACATTTGCGGAATAATTGTTCTCCGTTGGAGTTATTATTTTTTAAACAATATGGATTTCGGAGATTAAACGAATGGAACTAGTTGGAATAGGCCTATCCGATGCTTTGTTGCAAGTGCTTTGTCACTCGACGTCTGCATGCTTTAGCCAACGACTGAAATAACAAGCTAAAATGAATATATTTTCAGTTCATTTGAAGGAGAAACAACTACCTCATAGGTTTTAATTAATAACAGCTTGTCAAATGAAATGGATGGAAATAATTACGGCTGTGGGATTACACCCGTTTCTAATAAATAGGCATAAATTTTGTTGAGTAGAAGGAAGCTGCCAAGCAGGGCATCCGCTATGAAGAGAGATTAATGCACTGCTTACAGACTTGACAATTTTTATTAAAAAAAAAAGTTTCATACATATTATTTTTGGTGTGAAGAAGGATAACGGATAGATCATTACGTTTATGCAAAAAAAAAGTACCCTTAAAGTTGGTCATAAATTGCTCTCAAAGCCAGTACTACGTTTCATTTTATTGATCTGTAGTACCTGTGCCATTATGGGGAAATAATATGCCGTATAACTTTTTTATGTGAATATTCAGGTTAAGGCTCAAGTTTTATAAGCAGTTTAAATAAATAAACCTCTACTACGTTTTTAAAGGGAGTTACATGAATTTTAAATTTTAATGCAGACGTACAATCGTTTCTTGAGCTGCGATAAACTGTCTGGTTTTGGACAGTGGGTGCTCTATTTCTTGCTGGCTTCAGAAGGGTTAAGTGTGAGTACCTGTATGGAAAGCTACAAGAAGAGATTTATCTTCGACAAGCTCCTGGATTAACAATACAGGAGGATTCACATGGAAATCGCTCAAGCCCTGTGGGGACTGCATCAGTCAGGAAGATGATGGTTTTTAGGAACTTGACTCAACATTCAGACTTAGGATTCAAGAAAGTGAGGACGGCAATTTGTATACAGGGCAGTCCACAAAAAACTGACGACCCAACATTTTCTAAGTCCAACTTGTCTCGTTAGCACCCCTCAGAAATAGGAGAGAAAAGAAATCTTCCAGTCTCATTAGATTCGATTTCTGTCCTATCATCGTTCTGAGGGGTGCTAACTTGAAAAGTTGGACTTAAGAAAATGTTGGGTCGTCAGTTTTTTGTGGACCACCCCTGTATGTATGTATGTATGTGTGTATATACAAGATGAGTGCCATAGTCCTAGTCTACAAAGGACACGCGAACCCTAGCGGTGGTCGTAAAACTTATTGTCCATGAATATGATGTGAAGAATCTAGGCGAACTGAGAAGATTCTTAGGAGTAGAATTTGAGAAGCGTAATGGACCATGCACCAAAGAAATTACGTTGAAGGACACTTTGGATTACAAGATTCAAAGGAAGGAAGTCTATGGATGTCGGCTAGTGAACATCGTACAGCAAGCAAGAGATAGGGTAGAATATTGTACTCAGTACCGATCACTGACGAGAGAGTTGATGTTTGTGGCCTTGAGAACCCGACCAGACAATTTATTCTCACTGACGGCCATGTCACAATTCAACTCCTGCCCTAAACCAAACCATCGGAGAATGTAGCAGCGAATCCTGTTACACGCACATACAACCAGAAACTTAAGCCTACGTTGTGAACATGCCTCATGACAGCCCACGTTTTGAGGTATACACAGACAGTTCCTGGGTGTCGAATGTGGAAGACGGAAGATCCTGGTCTGGATACGTTGGAATGTTGTCAGGTATTCCAGTAACCTGGCGTGTCCAAAAGCAACGATGCATTGCCCTATCGACAATGGAGGCGGAGTTCATTGGTTTGTCAGCAACAGTGATAGAAGTGCAATGGCTGACGGCGATCCAAGATGAAATGCCATGGTTAGGTTTAAGTGCCCCTGTTATTATCTATTGCAACAACGAAGCAAGGTCAAGGGCGAAATGAATACGGTTTCAGCAAGCGAAAGAGCAGAAACGTCTGCTTGCTTGGGGTTCCATTCAACTGAATGGTTGACACCCGAAGCAGCAATTGCATTCGCGAAGGGGATAATGGAGACCATATGCACACAAACCATATAGGCTTACGATACTAATGCGTAATAGAAGCTTTCAACGACAACAAGTGTGTGCTAACCTATGTCCCGAGCAAGAAAAACCTAGACATTTTCACGAAGCCTTTGACAAGACTGCCCTGTGAACAATTCTGGCAAGCCTTAGTGGAATAACTTTTATTGTTGAGAAGAGGCGGTTTCCTGAAAGGGGGACTGACAACGATATTTTGTTCCTGTTTGAGGCTTTCTTTGGAGTTGCTTTCACTCTTGAGAGCGGTAAGATCCCTAGTCGGCATTGGAGGACTGGTGGTTTGAAGAGTAGTATGGTTTGGACTTCTTTTTAGGCTGTGTCGAGTTCGTTTTGTGAACAAGGGAAGCCTTCTTTTTGTCCCTCAGTTTTGGAGCAAGTTCAGGCAGCAGACCGTGAAGACCTCAGAAGAATTGTGAATGGGCAAGTCTCATTTTATCGGCCAAGTTGATTGGGATGTTGATAGCGGGTTCCAGGATTGCATCCCGCTTTCAGAAAATGAAGTTGAGCAAAAGGCAGGGCTCCCAGTTGAAGCCATTCTTGTGAAGACATATTTAGACATGTGGATTGTTCTTCAAAGCAGAATGGTCTTACATGATAGTTTTCAAGGCTATGTTTGTGGCAGAATACACAAGATTTCCTTGGGAATGAGCTCTAACACCACAGCGTAGAAGAATTTCATACTCTTCGAAGAGATGAAAGGAGAGGGAGGGTTGAGGACCGAATCCAATTCCATTGACTGTTTTTCATGGCCGTACTCGGCTTCCTTAAAAGTTTTATAACGCTTCTTATTGGGAGCATTGGGGCTGGCAGACTTGAAGAAAAATTTGGGTCTTTTTCGGGTCATGGGGCGGAAGAGGCCTAGATACAGAGATGGGTTGGCCGTTTCCTTGTTGGACTTTCATTGTTTAATAACTGCCAAAGGAGGCTTGCAACTTGGAAGATGGATGAGTTCATGTTAACACGTCCAGCATTGGCAAAGGTTTCAAGTGGTGGGTCATCTGGGTTTTCATCATGGGGGTCAAATCGTTTTGTAGAATTTAGATTCCTGAAGGGTGCTATAAATGGCGTCAGCAAACTTTTTCCACGATATAAAGTCAGGTCCTTCATTGAATACGTCATCGTGTTCATTTGGAGATGTAACGGGTGGAACTGACGGGTCAGGGTCATGTCATCAGAGGAGTTAAAGGAAAGTGAGGGTGACCTCTATTTTCTCCTTGAAGAGTCGATCAGGTTGGCAACATTAGGGTCAGGAACGTCTTACTGGGAACAGTCAGGGGCCAGGGCAGAAGAACCATGAGTTCGATGACATTGGCCATCATCAGAGAGAGGAGAGTAGGATCTCTTGCTAGCTGACTACTTACTTTGTGACTTGACAATCTGTAATTGAACCTTTGGATTTCCAGGAGATTCGCTGCGATTGCAAGAATTCCTTCGGTGTGGTGACTCCCTGTCAAGGGTGTTGTACCCAGAAATGTGAAGAGTAGTAAAGATATGATGCGCCACATTTTAAACCCTTTTCCATTGATGAAGACTGGTCAAGCTATTCTTTGGTTTGACTCACGGCTAAAAACAGGTACTTCGAGTTTCCAGTTGTAAAGTGCCGTTGGAAACATTTTTATAAAACCAATTTTGCTGACTGCATTATACGCATAAAAAACTTTTGTAATGTAAATCTTTCATTTCTTACTACCTGCAAATACTTACCTTCAGTAATTACGCTAAAATCACTATTTTACGCTATCGCTGCTCATTTTCAGACTAAAAATACCATTTTTTAGGATTCTCAAAAACTTTCTCCTTCTTCCGCTAGGGGCGCTACTCATCTCTCCGACTTCAGCGCCCCCTCCCTTCACTCTCCATCACTTCTTGAGCACGCCATCTTGAATGGTCGTGCACGTTTTTCGCTAGCTATTTTTGAGTTGTTAACTCGGTTTTTCGGACGTTTTTTTCTTTAATCATGACGTTAAAGGAATCGGAAGCACACCTAAAAGCTATCTTGAAAGAGCCCAGATTTGACGCCTGCAAACACGTGAAGCTAACCAAGGATTTCCACCCACTGTGTAGGCGGTGTCGGCCGTGTGACTTTGTCACGAAGTTATGTGAGTTGTGCGACCTTCACCATGCGTCGTCCATCAACACTATTTTGCATACGTGGAAGAAATCGGATCAGGCGGCGGTCCGGCGGGCAAAAGAATCCCCGAAAACTGGAACCATCGACGAGAGACTGATCGACATGAGCCGTGACCCAAATATGCCTGTTGTTTTCCACGAGCAGAGCGAATCCAATATGGCGGCGGACAAAGAGAATGGGACTAGCGTGAGCGCGGCGCTGCACGAAAACCCGATTCCATCGATGTCAGGGACTTCGAAACCGGACATGGTCTCCCTTGGTGTTGTACAACTGCCAGTTCTCGATGAAAATAAAATTATTGAAAAGGCAACGGCAGCAGCGGCCGCGGTATTTGATGAAAAGGGGGCCGTTCTCGAGGACAAGATTTTATCGGGCATGGACGCAAAGTTGGGGCGTTGTATGGCGGATTTGTTCCACAAGATGAAAGATTTCTTACCCCCGCACCCGGATACGCAAAGTGCCCCGACGTTTAATTTGACCATGGCTGAAGACCTCGATGTTTTGGGATTAGCGATCGAAAGCCCCGGTTTGAGTTTGATGACCGGCGATTCGGTGCGAGTTACGACGGTGTTGCCGACTAGTGAGTCGGCATCGGCGCCCGAGAAGCATAAGACGACGAAGGGTCCCATCAGTGCGACGGAAAAAATTACTAAAGAGAAAAAAGAAGACAGAATTAAATTGCTTAAGCCTTCACACCCGAAGCGACCGGAAAAAGCAGAAGGGGTGAGTAAAATTGTCAGGAAGGCGGGTGTTGGTGATAAAGTGAAAAGCAGTCGAACGGCCGCTCCCGGGGTGGGAACTAGCGGCTCGGTTCGCTCGCTGAAGGAAAAAACTAGTGCAAAAGACTCGACAACTGTAGTAGTTCCCGGTGCGGAAAAATTTGCTCAGTTGATAGAGAAAATGAGTGCAATGTTAGAAGGAGGAATTGCACCAGTTGCCACACGGTCGCCGCTGGCGTCACGTGGTGGTAGTCCACCAGCGACAGTGTGTCGCCGGACGTGTGACATTAACGAGTGGCCCGCTAACCCTCGTTGTAGCCAAATGTCGCCGCATTGTAGCCGAATGTCACCGCATCGTAGCCGAATGTCACCGCATCGTAGCCAAATGTCACCGCATCGTAGCCGAATATCACCGCATCGTAGCCAAACGTCACCACAACGTAGCCACCTGTCTCCACAACGTAGCCACCTGTCTCCGCAACGTAGCCACCTGTCGCCACAACGTAGCCACCTGTCGCCACAACGTAGCCAACTGTCGCCACAGGGCCACCAGTCTCCGCGGAGTCGTAGTTCGTCACCACTAGCGCTGCATGACTCGGGAAATGAAGGGGAAAAGTCACCAGTGCGCACTTCGACAAAAAGACGTGCGGATTTTAATGATGACAACGCAAATAGTGCTAAGAGGGTTAGAACGGATTTTTACCAAATTGATGATGGTGGAGAAGAAGGTTCCATTGACGATCCTTTTAATGAGGGACCGGGATTTATCCCATGGAAGAACTTTGTTGAGGCAACCATGAAACACTTAAAACCCACTCGGTTTTATAAGGAATGCCCTGAGAAGTGTGATAACCCAGACGACCCCCCAATGGACACACTGGCTAATGAGGGAAATTTGAAGCCTGAACCGGCTCACCTACCCCACTCGGCTGTCTTGTTTAGACAATTGTTAAATACAGAGACTATTACTAGGAAGGATGAGCAACCCATCTCCGCTAAACTGCCCCTCCCCCCTCATGACCCCAAGAAGGCAAAGTGGTTTTTTCGCTCCACGGGCACAGGGGCCCCCAATAAAAAGAGATGTAGAACCTATCAGGAAGCGGAATACGTGACCGAGAACTGCAGTACCGAATTGGACTCCGTTTTAAAAACCCCTTCGTTCATTAAGATTCCAACAAGTCAGTTTGAGGAAGACGACGTGATGCTGAGGGCGAGCATGAGGGCGAGCTCGCAGGCTGAACTTGTGTACTCAGCGTCAACGGCAGCACTGAAAGCCATGGCGTTGGCAAACCCTGAATTGAGGGAGAATACCACCATCAGAGAATGCATGCATTTATTAAAACGTGCGTCGTCTTTCCATAAAGACAGCATCAACTGGCAGTGCAGACTTGCTATGAATAACACCTTCCGGAGGAGGGACGCAATGCTGGATTCTGCGTCGGGACTGCCGACCGACACTATTGGAAGACTACGGCTTCTCCCCATTCATGGATCTTCCGAGCTATTTAATGGGCAGTTATTGGAGCTGGCGCCAGAGCTTAAAGAAAAGATCCGAGCCCCACCACCTACCACGGCGACGCAACGAGGGTCAAACCGAGGGAGGAACATGTACAGGCTTGCACCACGATCCGGCCCATGGAATAACCCATACAGAGGTTAAGACATGAAGAAGAGCACGGAGAAAGCACTGGAACGTTCCCCCTTTCCGACAACCCCTCCTCACTACCACGCGGACGAGGAATGGGAGGAGGACAGCGTGGAAGAAGTGCCTTCAGGGGAAGGGCACGACGGCCGTCTCGCAGGAACTGACTGGAAGTGGTCGGGGACCCCCCCTATTCACCGGCAGGTGGGGGGAAGGCTGTCCCGCCATGTGGAAACATGGAAACTTTTAACGACAGATCCGTTCATACTGAAGATTTTAGGAGAAGGCTACTCACCACCCTTCCTGTCAAAACCGGGAACTACAAGCTGCCCACCAGACTGGCTGGTAAACGCTTCGTCAACCCCAGAATTGATTGCGGAGGTGAACTTGCTCGTACAAAAAGGAGCCATGGAAGTTGCGCCACACACCCCCGGGTTCTGGAGCCCGGCGAGAGTGATCCCAAAAAAGGGAGGTGGATCCAGGGTTATTTTCAACCTTCGAAAATTGAACCTACACCTTGCCAAAGACCACTTCCAAATGGAGTCGATCGACTCCATTCGAGAAGCACTCAAACACGAAGAGTTCACCGTCTCAATCGACCTGGAGGATGCATATTTGCACATCCCATTACACCCATCTGTCCGGCACCTGTTCCGTCTGGTAGCGGGACACGTTTCCTACCAATTCACGGCGATACCATTCGGCCTTGCTACAGCACCGTACGTTTTCACTCGCATGTTGAAGCCGGTGCTAGCACACCTTCATCTGCACGGCATCAAGGCCCACGCATACCTAGACGACTGGCTTCTGAGACACAAGTCTGGGATGCAGCTGTCACTACAGCTGGGAAGATGCTTGTCCCTGTTTGCTCATCTAGGATGGGGAATCAACAGGACAAAGTCAAGATTGGAACCGGCGAGGAATTTCGTCTTCCTAGGAGCGGAGATCGACTCGTCCCTCTGGACGGTGAAGCCATCTCGGGAAAGAATCGAGAAGACGAGGAAGGCGGTGATAGACTTTTGCAAGCGGAAGACGGCAACTGCAAAAGAACTGGCATCACTAATCGGGGTCGTGGACTCGAACGCAAGACTCGTACTCCTAGGAACGTGGCGCGCAAAACCGCTCCACTGGTTTCGGAAGGAGGAATGGTGGCCACGGGAGAGTTGGGAAGATATCGTGCCACTCCACAATCTCCCAGTGGAATCCCTGCTCTGGTGGACAGAGAGAAAAAACCTAGGGAGGGGAGTGCCTCTACAGGAACCGGCAACGACAAACCTCCTGTTCACGGATGCCTCGCACACAGGCTGGGGAGCCCACTTGTCAGACGAGACCGCTTCGGGGACCTGGAACGCCGAGGAAGCAGACATGCACATCAATGTGCTAGAATTGAGGGCCATACACAGAGCGATCATGGCGTGGGGAGAGAGGCTCAGATACTCAACGTTAGGAATCATGAGCGACAATTCCACGGCGATTGCTTATGTCCGAAGAGGGGGGGGGACTCACTCAAGAACCCTCATGGAGGAGACCTCGAACCTCTTCGAGACTTGCATCAAGTTTGGGATCATTCTGGTTCCCCGACACATCGCAGGGAACCTCAATGTGTGGGCGGACGAACTGTCCAGGGGTGCCAGAGTCCCAACGACGGAGTGGATGCTGGATCCAGCGATATGCAATGCTTTGTTTCATCTTTGGGGAACGCCGACCATCGACTTGTTTGCCACACAATTCAACAATCAACTGCCGTGCTTCGTGTCGCCGTTCCCCGACGAGAAAGCCTGGGCAACGGATGCCCTCTCCATTTCCTGGGAGGGAATGAACGCTTACCTCTTCCCCCCCTTCAAACTCCTTCAGAGAACAGTGAACAAACTACGGACTTCTCAAGGACAGTTCATTCTTGTTGCACCATGGTGGCCAGCCGCACCGTGGTTCACGGACGTCATGGAACTACGGAAGGGAGAACCGTTCCCTCTTCCAATAACGAAAACGTCTCTGACTCAACACCAAGGAAGAACCGTGCACCAAAACCCTGCCATTCTGAACCTTCACGGGTGGCGACTTTGATGGAAAATCTGAAAAAGGACGGCCACGAGGAGGGAGTAGCACTGAGACTTACCAAGTGCCTTCGGGAATCCTCACAGAAGAATTACAATGCGAAGTGGAAGAAGTGGTTTGAGTGGTGCTGTAGAGATGGCTGTGACCCCTGCAACCCCCCGCTCACCAGATTAACAGCATTCTTCGAAGGTCTCTTTGCAAGTGGACTGTCGCCAAGTGCCATCAAAGGTTACCGGGCATCAATTAATTCGGTGCTCTCGTGTGTTGGAGATGGGGCAGCAGTATCCAACGCGATTCTAACTAAGCAAATGTCGGCATTTGATTTAGCGAGACCTAAGAGGACAAAGCTATTCCCAAAATGGAATCTACCTTTGGTATTACAAAGCCTCATGGGGCCACCATACGAACCGGCAGAGTCGTCATCCATACTGTGTTTGACACAGAAGACTGTTTTTCTGGTGGCCCTGGCATCTGCAGCTAGGCAGAGTGAGTTGGCCGCCTTCTCAAGAGATGACGGCCATATAAGGTTTGCTAAGGATTGGTCGGAAGTTTACTTGACATTTCCTGCCCACTTCCGAGCAAAAAATTGCAAACCAGGGGCAAAGCCGAGACCTGTTCACATCAAAGCCTTAGGGAAGCGATTACAAACAAAATCAGAAGAGAAACGACAGTGCCCGGTAAGAGCCCTACGTTTCTACTTAGATAAGACGGATTTGAAACTACCCGGCTTCGCAGACAACGTCAGAACGGCCCGACCAACACCCTTGTTTCTCGATGTGGACAAGGACAAAGACGAGGTACTGCAGACGGGACTCACACCATTTAAGATGGGAAAGTGGATCTGTGCCGTGATCAAAAGAGCATACGAGAACGGCCCAAATCATGTAGACTTACCTCCTGAAGTTCGAGCCCATGAGTTACGAGCACTAGCAGCGTCATGGGCGTTTGGCTGCGGCACACCACTAGATGAGGTTGTATCCGCGTGTTCGTGGCGGCACAAAAACACTTTTATAAAGCACTACTTGCGGGACACTAGTGGCCTGAAGGGTAAAGCTATCATTGAAAGCCACGTTGTAGCAGGACAAAAATTCTAAAACCTCCCGTGCCATACTCTGGTGACAGGCGGTGTGTTTCGTCATGAAGTGGTGTAATGACTGTGGGGTCTGGAAAGACATTCTGGAGATATGGTACCAGTGGAATGAAGTGGAAACATTCTGACGAGAATGTGGAGAGAGGGTACCAGTGGAAGAGACATGAGACGACCTAGGATAAAGGAGACGCCCCTCTTTATAGGTTGGTAAACTTTCTTCATCTATCAGGTCAGATTATGTGAAAAAAAAAAAAAAAAAAGATTATACTTCTCCTGGGTTCAGTGGGACATGTCCCACCGCCTGAATGACGAATTCAGCGTAATTACTGAAGGTAAGTATTTGCAGGTAGTAAGAAACGAAAATTTTAACAGGTAAAATTAGTTTTTACTAGCCTAAAATACTTACCTTCAGTAAGAACCCGCCCGCCTCCCCGCTGTCACTGAACCGGAGTGTTCAAGAAGTGATGGAGAGTGAAGGGAGGGGGTGCTGAAGTCGGAGAGATGAGTAGCGCCCCTAGCGGAAGAAGGAGAAAGTTTTTGAGAATCCTAAAAAATGGTATTTTTAGTCTGAAAATGAGCAGCGATAGCGTAAAATAGTGATTTTAGCGTAATTACTGAAGGTAAGTATTTTAGGCTAGTAAAAACTAATTTTACCTGTTAAAATTTTCGTTTTTTCATACACTGATACTTTGTTAGAAATGTTGGGAATTTTAAGCAAAATATATAGTTAGTAATTCTTACTGTTTATCTTTACTGATTTTCGTATTTCTCCATTTGTTACCTGGTTATTTTAATGATTTTAAAGGAGAAACAGTAGAAGTATAAATTAGCTAAGAAGAAAGTTGCGTCTTTGACCTCAAAATGCAGCCATCTGACAGTAAATAATTTTTCAGCTATGGAAAAAGTGACTTGGCCAATTTGCCGAATAAGCTTTCAAATCTCACAGAGGGGGCGAATCGCGCCCCCCCTCCCCCCTCCCCCCCACTAGTTACGCCACTGTTTCTCACTGTACACCGGAATAAATTGTTCCGTCAAGCCCTGTAGTTTGTTTCTCAAAATTACCCAACATTCCTCCGGCGTCTTATCCTCAAACTTTACTTCCCAGTCGACTTCATCTAGTTTAGTACGGATTTCATCATAACGACCAGCTTTGAAATTCCTTTGCCATTTGTTTTTCCTTTTCTCCACTTCGGAAAAAAGGCTGTCCCAGACAATAACATCATGGTCTCTATTCCCCAATGGCGGTAAATGTCTAACTTACGAAATAGGCCAGTCCTCACCCGTAAATACAAGATCCAGAAGTGACGGCTGAATATTCGGCACTGTTCTAGTAGGAAACATTAAGTGTTGAGTGTAGTACAGTTCATTTACAGTGTCCAAAAATTCGCTATCAAAATCATCCGCACCATTAGCAATGGTGCCATCTTCCCATCTAATATATTTGGCGTTAAAATCCCCTCCTAAAATGATAGGTTCAGTAAGGTGTAAAGAGCGTAGTTTTGCCAAAAGGTTTTGATCCGATTCTGTGCCACTGTCACCGCTACGGTAGCAGCATCCTATTACAGCCATGTACTTTAATATCTGTTGCGTGTAAGTAGTAAATTTAAAATCATTGTGTTAAATATTTTTATAACAAAAATAAGCAAATCAATGAGCGACGACCACATTTTGCAATAGTACACGAATTATAAAAAAAAAATGTCGTGTATGTTTTGAAATGGTTTTTACCTGTGAAACAAGACATTTCGGATGATAATACAAACAATAATTTTTCACTTCGCGCTTTTAGCTGCAACCTCATTTTAGAAGGGCCCCCATACGACTCTTTTTCTGTGTGGATTTTCTCTGTAAGAGCAGCACAGGGGTCTATAAGTTAAAGGACACAGTGCCAAACTTTGATATTGAGGTTTTCTTCCTTGCTCGATCCTACGCACCCGATTCCAACGATTTGCTACGAGTTATACCACATGTGGAGTTTTACAGTTAAAGGACACAACAATGTATATCAGAAAATGATGTTTACTGTCACCAAACTGTAATTATTCAAGCCTTCATGTTTCAATGAGTGGTCTGTTGGAGATACCGGCATGCTTTCAGTACAAAATGATGAGCGAAATAATTTATTACGGTTTTATTTTTATTTACATCAGTCTTATAATAATGGTACTAATTTAGCTGCCAACTGCACAACCTTCATAACTCTTATAGCAAAATATTTTACAGAAACTTGACACGCTCCTTTCTGACAGCTGAGGCAGGGCAGATATTCAGTTCTCATTTTTTGGAACCTACAGTCTAACAGATACTCTCGTGTTGTCTTCGACAATTTCTACATCATAGAATCATATGTGGAAAATGTTCCATGGCGACCCAATTGTATACTCTAGTAACCTAGTACTTCATGTGTATTGGTCCCTCTGTCTAGGTTATGGAATTAATTTGGAATGCACGCGTAAAAGTTTTAACACTTTTACATCAGCATTCAGTAACTCCCAGATACACAAAGCTAAAAGCATTGCAACTAACCTACCATGAAAGCTCTGCTACAATCGCAATGCTATTTGGTCTTGCCAATTTAAGCTAATAGCTCGGCTTACACGGTGTGCGTGGAACTGGGGGTAGGCCATCCATCAACCAATTTTACCTATTTCCAGAAAATGAGGACTTCAAGAAACAGAAAAAAAAAAAAAACTATCAGCTTCTTCCAAAACACCACACATGTGAAAAAAAAAAACCGTCTACTGCTGCACACAGTTTGGTACTCCCAAAACAACGCGAGTTAAAGAGTCCAACGAACTACTTTAATACTTGCTTGTACACATTAGCAGATGTTCCATATGTAAACTTATTTTTTTCACCCTTCATTCAAAACATGTCAGTTCAACGGAAGTGACATCTTGAACGTGACTGAGGGCTGTGAGCTAACTAATCGCAGCAGCTTGCAGAGGTTGATTTTTACGGAATTGTGGGCGTGCACAAAGCACAGTTTATCGACCGAATCTGGATGGAGCCCTCAGTCGCGTTGAAAAATGGCATCATTTCCCTCATCAGACACTTTTGGAACATTCTGTTGAGGTTTCTGTGCACTGAAGGTACCGCACTGTCTTCAGAAGCGTGCATGGTTCACAACAGGTTGGTCGTTTTGAAAGAACCTCTAACTTTGCCTAATCCATCCCATTATATTAAAAACAATAAACCTGTTCCAATAATAAAAGAATTGCCTCTTTTAAAAACAAATCTGGCAATAGTTCTGATCCAATGGTGAATCTCGTAAAAAAAAAAAAAATAAACATGCAGCTTCAATTTCAGTGATGTTCACCACTAGATAAATTGCATAACTGGAACAGGTTAACAGCTGTCAAATTATTGTATTTGAAATGTACAATATTCATAACATACAAATCTGTACAGCAGCCATCACATTGGCGTTAGCACCAGCATTTTATAAATAGCTATCAAGTATTGTTCATTAATAACTTGGTTCTTGTATAAACTTGCTCAACATTATTTGTTCTAGCTGCCCATTAGGGAATTCCCATCATATCCAGGAAATTGTTTATTTTCCCATTAAGCCAACTAGCAGCTTCTTCGTTCAGGCCTTGTACCCAATCGCAGGGTAGATGAACAAATCCAGTTCTGAAGCCTGCCAAAGCACCAACCAAGCAACCATTTAAACTACTGTGACCGCCATCCATAATAACTTCAGACAACAGCATCCTAAAAATAGAAACAAACAGTTTTAAGGAATTCGCACACAAGGTACATACTATTTACAAAACCAGCCGCAAGTGATAAGTTTGCAATTGCATAACTGAAAATATTTATAGTAGATAGCGGCAATGGGTCAGTGTCATGGTGCATAGCATGAGTCTCTCGTGTGCAAGGGATCCCTGGTTCAAGCTTTGCCTCATGAACATGTCAAATATCCAAGGAATTGCCCCTTTGGCTGCGAGTATACAAACCTAGGAGCTTTTAGATTTGGATAATGTGTGTGACCTCCTGAAATGGCATTTGAGCCTTTGTGTTGGGAAATTTTATTACCGATCTGTTAAGAACGGTACATTTTCTTTAAATAAAAAAAAAAAACTGATTACTATTTTGATTTTCCGCCAGTCTGATTGCTCCTTTCCTTCCAAAGTTATGAAGTAAAACATTGAAAGTAAGACTTTCTTTGCATACAACATATACCCATAAACCCAGAAAAGGAGTTTTAACTAGGGATGTGCGATATTAATATTTTGGGTTCGATTCGATTTCGATCGATTTGGGGGAAGAAAACCTCGATTTCGATTATTAGTCGATTTCGAAATTCAATTTTTTTTCTTTTTCGATTTTGATCTATTTTGTTTTTCAACTTGTATCTCTATGGGCTAGCCTTTGAAAAAGTTATCAAGTTTCAGTAATTACATAACAAAACATCCCCCCTCCCCCCCCAAAAAAAATAGTTGCACTTTCTTGTATTACAATCCCATGGTACCAACGAGTGTTCTTTTTGTTTATTACAGTCAACAATTTTTATTATAAAATATACATACATTTAAGTTTATGATGTTATTATTGTCTTATCACTATTTTGAGCAGCAACTTCCTGAGGTTTTATTTCGTCCAATTAAATCCTTACGTTGCACAATTTTGGAAAATTATTGGGGTCTATGGCAACACTATTTTAGCAATGGTTAACATGGTACCATACATAGTTGTTACATAAAATGCAGCAAAAGCATTACAACACAGTGAAATGGTCTTCTGCATTTGTTTCTTGTAAGGGACGAGTTAAAACTTAACTTTCATCCATCTGACAGATCCTCTCAAATAGTGTTGCTGTCAGTTGGCCTTAACAAACGAAATTACAAATTCGCTTTTGAAAAGTGGAATTTCATTAGAACAAACAGATAGGGACCACAACAATTAGTGCTTTAGAGAAGGAGTTCCTTCAAAACAAGCTACTGTATTAAAAATTATTCTATTCATCAGTAAGCCTAGATCCCACTACCTAATTTTTGCAGTTTCGTTTATTTTCTAGGTTAGGTTATTAGTTTCTTACCATACTATTGTAAATAAATGGAACCGTTTTTATTTTTTTAAATCAACATTAGGGTGACAAATTTGAATAATGTGCCTACCTTTTAGGAAGTGAAAATACTTCTTAGGCTACCTTACCTTTTGTTTTGTTAGCTTTAATTTTTTGTATAGTTAATACCATACTAATGTGAATATATACAAGAAAATGCCACCTTTAATTAACAATTCAACATTAAATGAATCAATTAATTCTGTAATCCTTAAAAACGTAGCAGTAGATTTCAAGATGTCCGTTGCTAACTCCAGTGGCCATATTGCTTTTGAGAGGCCACTTCCGGTTTAGCTTTGGTGAACCAGATCACTCAGATTAGGTTTTTGAATACTACCGGAAGTAAACCAACTTTATGAGGCACGTTGAAGCGATCAAGTATAGTGGCTGGAATGGGATAGTGTGTTTAGCCTCGCTCCAACTTGGCCGCACGGCGCGATGATCTCGCTAGATGGCGTTAGGATCAAGGTGGATGCATCGCGTAGCTCGGATTACCTGTAATAGTATAGGAATTCTCGCTACATGTACGATTTTAACACAAATCGAACAAGTAAATTACCCCAGAAATTTATAGGAAATAAAATGCTAATCGTGGCTACACCTTACTGACCAGTCAAGCGTCGTATTTTTTCTTGTGTGTTGGCAAGAATTCGTAATTTTAATTTTCTTTACGTTTGTTCGAAACTGGTGCTGATAAGAAAGAATAATTATTAAATATCCTTCGTATTCTTCGCCATGTTCACATGTGGAACTTTAAGTTGAAAGGGTCGGAATGACACAGAAGCTCCCCCCTCAGTTGGGGGCCCCCCCCCCCAGACAAAATAAACAAACCAAAATCGGTGCCATTACCACGCACAAAAAACATACTGAAGCAAAAAAGACCTGCTGAAATGTCAAAAGAATACTAAATAATAAATATTGATCTAGAATATTAAAAAAATACTAAAATTACGCCCCTCTTAAGGCTCTCTAGTAGGGGGGGGGGGCATTCACCCACCTAGAAATCCTTAAGAGGGGCGTAATTTTAAAATATTTTCTATTATTAATGGCATCTCCCCTACTCCTCCTCCCTGACAGCCACGGCCCTGTTAAAGGGTTTTAAGGGTGTTAAGAAAATTGACATTTAAAAAAAAATTTTACTCTGGCTGGCCCCCGGCAAAACCAGCTAAGGGGTCTGGGGGAGCAGAAAGCTCCCTGAAAGCTCCCCCAGTGGGATTCGGGCCAGCAGAAGCTGAAGTATTTTACGCTATTTGGGGGCCTTGTCGGCCCCCCCCCCTGAAGCCTAAAAACTTTAAAATATCAGTCCAAATTGGAATTTGAAAATTGTTGAAGCAGACTGGAATTGTAACTTTGTTGGCTTGCTGCAGACAAGCTTCTGTATCGTTCGTATTGTGATGATGGTATTGATAATGATACCAACTTCTTGTTTTTACAACTGGCTTGCCTATTGATTGGGTGAACATCGTCGTTCTCCCCCCGGCCACTAGTAGGCTAACCAGTCGTGAAAACTTTTTTTTCTGGTGCAGAAGAGGGAAGTCAGACCTGTAACGTGCTTACATGTACGGCAATGCACACGCACGCAGTTAGCCCCTCGTGCGGTGCACCTTGCCGTTAACATGGATGCTACGCGCCGCTAGCTACCATGCACACATGGCAGCCGGCCCAGCGCCAGCATCCGGGTAAGCGAGCCAGTCCTATTGTTCTACCAGTCAGGACCGGATCGCGCCAGTTCGCCGTCACGTGACGTAATGCCTCAGGCAAGAGCCTATTGTTCTGCCCCGGCCCGCTTGGGTATAAAACGGGACAGCTTCGACAGCTCGAGCTAATTGGTGTGTGGTGGTCAGACCTGCAAGTCGAACCACCAGAGCTGATCAGGGCAGGACAAGGGGATAAACCTTGACCTAGCGCCTAATATGTAATGCTAAGTGTGCAGTCCCCTAGCTGTACAGTAAGAGGTGAATTAGGATTGAGCATTGTGTCTTATGAATAATCGTCCATCTCCTTAGCAAGCACTTACAGACCCACCTCACAAATGAATAGAAACCCGCCAAAAAGTCATAAAAACAACAGGGCAGTCAGCCATAAGTTTTTTTGCTGGGGCAAATTCGTCCCCCCCCCCCAAAAAAAAAATGGGAAAGGGGGGAGGTGGGTGGGGGGCCCCCCTGCAGGCACCACTGATGTGAATAAAAATTCTTTTTTAAAGATTGAAACAAAATATTTGGTTTTCTGTCCCCTAATTTTATAGAGAGTAGTTACGTAGTGCTCGTTTACTTGTCGTCCATAGATATGCAACCAGGTTAGAACGTAAAACATTATAATACTGTTCGTTATTTACTTCTAATGTTCAGAACAATAAAAAGTTTCTTGAAGACACGTTATAACGTCCGAGACACTATCATGGATCAAACGATTCATGCTGAATCGAAGAGAAATACATCTTCGATTGGGCAACTTAAATTTGTCGTGTGAAGGGTATAGAAGCCCACCTTTATTCAATTCTCTATTAAAATTTAATTCACGTCAAGTGCACTGGTCATAAGTAATTTCAAAGTTTTTTTCTTTTAGCCATTTCGACATGACCACCACGTATTTACTATGGTAACGCTCGACTGCTACAGGTAGAGAATGCATCCATTTCTATGCGCGCACCCTCAGACGACGTCATCGCGCAGCGCGGCCAGCTTTCTCTTGCTAAAGCGTGAGCGGTAAACACACTATCCCATTCCAGCCACTATAGATCAAGGTAGAGATGAAAGCATGTAAACAATTGAATTTGGGGCCACAAAAACGTTTTCCAGCATTAAATCATTAGAGTTAACATCTGTTATTTATAATTTAGGTATGTTTTAGGGTTCCAACCACCAATAATGGTTCGTTTTCTGTTCATTCTAAACACATTACCCTACGGCCGCTGACATGCTCAAGCTGTGCTTTACAAAAACCGTCTATCATTGTTTTGTTTTACGATTTTGACTAAAGTTAATGTTTTATTTGATGCTAATTTTTATTTTAAATTTATTTTAAGTGTATTTATTGAAAAAAATTCACAAAATCGAAAATAATTCGAAAATCGAATTTTTCGATTTTGATTTGGATGGATTCGATTCGATTCGATTTCGACAACGTAATAAAATCGAAATCGAATCGAAAGTTTCGATTTTCGCACGGTCCTAGTTTTAACCCCCTTTAAGTACAAGCATTTTTTCACCGGAGTTTTATAGCAGCGAGACGTGCTTGGGGCCGAGATGGGTATACAGCGTTCTACTTCACTGGTTGTTCCGGCATCGTTTGTCTAAGACATTAATTTTGACTGGCTTAGGCCGTTTAAAAAAAGAAAGATTCGAGGAAAAAATGAAGATTCTCCCAGAGAACTTGTTCTCGCCAGGAGAATCTAAGTTCTCCGAGTGGAATCTGACGAAACTGTGTTACACAATGGGATACCTTCCTTTGACCGCGGCACGTTTTGTCTCACTAATTTGCATCAAATTTTACTCTAATTTATGATCCGGTCGCGTCCACGCTATCCTCCTTCCCTAATACCTCACTGTCGTTTTTTGCGGCTGGCTGGTACTACCAGCACGAGGGAGGCGGGCGGGAAATTAACTGTAAGACAGTTTCGTAAGATTCCACCCAGAGAACTTAGATTCTCCTGGCGAGAACAAGTTGTTTGGGAGAATCTTCATTTCTCCTTAGCAGAATCCTCCTCACTGTGTTACAGAATGGGATAGATTAAAAAGACGTGGCGCTGTCAGCCTTACCTATTAATTAATCTAGTTTCTCTCCTGCAGCCGCTGGAGCAAAGCACCCGCTAGGCTTGGTAGCACCTCCCTGTTGTAATGAGTGGCGAACACTGAAGTCGAGGCCCAATTCGCCATCTCCATAATTGGAGACGCAGATGCGCCGCAGGCCCTTGCCGACGATGCCACCACAACTCGCACCGAATGCGCCTTAAATTGTTTAGTCTCTATCCCAAAAGCGTGGAGCACAGCACAAATCTACTTTGCCACCGTCGGCGTTCCAATAGGCTTGTGTGGCTTTACATACGACAGGAGGAGTTGAGTAGGCCTGGTACCCGATGCCAGAGCTTGTTAGTCCCTCATCGCGCTGTGCGCCGAATGTAAGAAGCCACGTACTGTATTGCGTCTAGCGTCTTGTCAGCGTTGCGCTTCATGCGGAGCACCAAAAAGGGCGTCCCACTCCTGGAAGACGGCCTCGTCCACCCCAAAATCACACCATTCTAGACTTAATTTCGCTAGTTCATTAGCCCTGTTACCAGAGCAAATCGCCAACAGCATTACTACTTTATATGTCAGCTGTCTGAGGGTTAGGTCCTTAGGCAGATGCAGCATCTTCAGGTACCTTGCAATGACTCGTAGGTCCCAGATTGCCACGTAACGTGGCGTCGGTGGACTCCTGCGGAATAGGCCCTTAACAAAACGCTTCATCACCGGTCGTTGTGCAACTGTACCAGTCTGGCTCTACACCTGGAATATTTTAATCGCTGCAAGGTAACCCACTATAGTGCGATATTGCAGACCCACTTGGTAAAGTTCAGCTAAAAAGTTCATGCAAACCGCCGTCGACGCTGTCCAAGGGTCACAGCCTCGTTGTACACACGAGCGTCCCATCGTTTCCACTAGGAGTACACTTTTCTCGTTGCATCCGCAACATCCGATCGCAGGATTTCCCTCGCCATAGTTGATAACTCCATAACCCTCTGGTCCGCCCTGACTCGATCCGAGTCAATAGTGTTCAGTACAGTCGAACCCTGGTTCGGCCTAACTCCACACACTTCTCCGTCCCCAGACTGCGTCATCGTAACTTCCTGACGCTCCTCGTCCCCTGCTGAGGGTAGTACTCTCAAAAAATCATAATTTACGAAACACAAAACATCGCCAGCTCCTGCACTGCCAGGTGTGGCGGTCCTCACTTGCAGCATACTGCCAACTGTCATTTTGTCAGGACCGCAAGCGCCATCCCCGACCTTGCCGAAATGCCCCACTCCGACGGGTGTTTGGCAAGCCTCGCCTCAGCTGCGAGGTTGCTCGCAGCGTCGCCGCAGCCTCTGACTGTGCACGTTTTAACGCCTCTTGCAATGAATCTCCAAAAAGTTCATTCAGCGTTGGTGGACATGCAACCAATTCGGGGCGGATGTCTTCTGAAAATGCGTATTGTAAACAGTCACGCCTGACCCCGTTCATTGATAATAATGCTTGAATTTGTAACGTCGCTGCGTCGACTATTGTCTGCGAAATCTGGGCCTGCCACGTGCTTGAGTAATCAATTGGTTTCATTCCGCAGAATTGTAACGCCCGTAGCAGTGGGAGCAGCGCTCTACACATTTCCGTCTCAATCGACACTAAGCAGCTATCGACAGTAGCTAGGAGTGGATGCTTTTCACGTAGACGTGGTAATAACGGTGTTCGTAGCGGCACAAACTCTCTCTGCACTACGTCATCCACAATATACCGATCCACAATCGACGTTTTTTCACCAGACGACAAATCTAATAGTTTTATTTCTATTCCACCACGCCAGGACGGGCTTGTCTAATTTCCAAACAGGCACCTTCGTCTTAATAACCTCCGGCCACAACGATTCTTCTAACTTGTTCGCAACCAACACTTCACCGGTGCATTCACCATCATTACGGGTTTCGCCTTGGAACTCCCGATCACCCATAGGTGCGACAGAATCTTCCAAATCTCCGCCAAAATAATCTTCGCCACCCCAGGCTTCTAAATTACTGACCATCTCTCATCTCTCTACGGCACGGCCATTCCACCGCCCATTTTACGCCATGACTCGCACCCCGTGAGTCATCCACTACACTATCGCTTAATCATATGTCACCACTCATAACGGTCTCTCTCGCTCGACCACTTTCCGCAGCTTTTGCCAGTGCTAATTGCATTTCACGCCCCAATAAACCGGGCAACGCATTCATTGTCTCTACTAGACTTCCCCACGGAATCACTGGCTCGCCTGCCGGCCGAGTAACATTAGATTTTCCGGCGCCGCCATTTTTGCTTTTCTCTACGATAGGCTTACTTACAATCGGGCTGTCCGCCATTTTATCACCTTCCGCTCCCAAATCGTCTTGGTAATCCACTCTCAGCATCTTGGGTAACTTGTCTTTTGGCATCCTTCCAGGATATTGGACCATACGCTGCCGGCACACGTATACACCCTCACAATGTCGAAAAAACAATTGTCGAACGTGCTAAACCACACGACCATCCGTGGCTGCGGCAAAAAAAGACAGTGAGGTATTAGGGAAGGAGGATAGCATGGACGCGACCGGAAGTGATGTAAAATTGCATAAATTAGAGTAAAATTTGATGCAAATTAGTAAGATATAACGTGCCGCGGTCAACGGAAGGTATCCCATTCTGTAAAACAGTGAGGAGGATTCTGGAAAGGAGAATTTTTTTTCCCATTCGGGCACTCTCACCAAATGCCAAAATTCTTAGAAAGAGAAGTGACCAGAAGCCTTGCCTTCACGTTTGCTTAAGATCTAACCACCATAACAAAAGTCATGAACGTTGTCAGAAAGTGAAACTACATTAAATCTTGCCATTTTATAAGCTAGCCTCTTGGACATAATACAAACGTTCTAAATCAAATTTGCTTTTACTGCAACAAGCCAAGCTACGCACCAAGCAAAGATGAAAAAAAAATTCGCGCGGGGACTTTTAGGTGATGAGGTAGTGCCTGAGAAACAGATTTCTTTTTTTTTAAGTGGCCTTACAGGGAATTTTTTAAAAAACTAACTGGCAGCTTGGCAGCTTACGAATTTCCAGCCTGGTCAAACTATTCCACACACATTACCGAATAATTCTGCATTACTATTATAACCGTACATATGATATATTTTCCAGAATTCTGATTTTAAGACCACTAACCTCGTAGGCAGCTACAATCGTGGCTTCCCTGCAGTACAACACATGCAAAGGGCAGGTAGAGTAAGCACTGAATGACCTTGCAACATTTCTATGCCCGGCTGAGGAAAAGGGACTGCTTATTTCGTACCACGGTAGGCCACGTAAGACAGGACAGCTGGGCTTCTCAAACTTGATCTTGCTGAGCAAGTTCGAGAATTGTTTCCTGCACAGCGGTGAGGTTAATGCAATTTGGATTGTGTAGTATATTAACGTGATTCTCATAATTCAGTTTGATGAAGAAGTAAAAAAAATGGGCTGAAGTCACTAATATGAAATCTAAGTAGATCAAGCTTAGACACCATGTTGTACGAGAAGCTGTCAATGGTCAAATGGCTGTCAAGGACAATAAAGAAATTTTGACAAGAAAGAGTGCTGTCTTTTGTGATTGTGTCCAGACTTTAAAATGTTAACAGTGGAATGTAGCTCGAGGTTAACAATCACACGCTGTGGTTCATCTCTCTTCTGAAACAATTTTCAACGACTGAAGACAGGTTGGTTGGAAACTGTTGCTTAACTTATGTAAGTATGAACTTTACGGACACTTAATAACTAATAGATGGCTGCAATTCTCATCGGCCAGAAGTCTACTACGCAGGTTAATATTAGGGATCGACCGAGTCCGGATATATCCGGATCCGGCAATTATATTGAACGGATACCGGTTGCAACACAACCAAAACATTGTCGCCATAAACATGTTGCATCCCTCGGAAAAATAAATCGTAGTAAAATAACTAAGCGATCTACGCAGGGTATAAAAAATTTCAGATGTAATAATAATACAGTGTAAATTATTGCACAAAAACATACTTGGGAGTTTGGGACAATCATATTAGGTTTTCATAACTAAAAAAAAAGTTGAAGTTCGACTGCGTAAATGGGCTTACGGAAATATTCACCTTCCGTTGCAGTACATGGGATACCTTGAAATGATAACATCCTCTGGTTATTCTACATTACAGCGTTGTTTACGGCTTCCGACATCCTTTTTAAAGTTTTTAATACCATAGAAGTAGTTTAAACTTGTTTTATTTCCTAATTTATATTCACTATCGTTGAAAACAATCCGTTTACGGCCGCCATCGCGCTCCCACCCCCTACCGGCTGTCCGCCAAGAGACGCACACGTCCTAGCTCCAATGGCTGTGATCTTGACACGCTTCGCGTGTCATCACTTGCGACAGGCCCCAGGCACAATGAGTGATCACGTGCCAACCGGGGAATCCCAGCTTTCCAACGCGACCAAGATGGCGGCCGTTTGTTGCGTTGTTGTGTTACGACAGCTTGAACTAAGGGCTAGTTTTAGCAAACAAAAGCAATTTCACATCAATTTTGACGACACGGCCAACAAAAAACAACAATTGAGGTAATTAAAAGATAATATTAAATTAAATAAATCAAAAATACATGTGCCAAAATACCTAATTCAGTCGGAATTACACCTCCGTTGTATGCAATGACGGTTTTTCTTTGCAAACGGGACTTTGAATGGGAGGGTGTGTCGGGAGTTTTAGAAACTGTTTTGAAGTGCTTTGGACGCCAAGGCGTTAAATTCGAAAAGTAAGACGGTTTAACGACGGCATCAAAAAATAGCAAGAAATAACAGCATGATAAACCAAAGATGACTAACATGTTGCAAGAGTCGAGACAGTTTTGTTCATAAAATGAAAAAAAATAAATACAGCTTTTTTATGTTGGTTTCGTTTCTTTTTTTTTTGCGTTCGGTCTTTGTTATACTGTGCGCAATACAAAACGGAACGAAAGCAATTTAAAATGGAACGAAACCAACGTAAAAAACCTGTAAATAAAAGACCTGTTGTGTTTTTGAATTTTTTTTAATGCAACCAAAATTCAATAATTTTAATGTAAAATAAATGCATAGACTACATACTGGTTTCACAAATATT